>BLXL01010498.1:0-27998 GCA_023170135.1 Acarapis woodi
TTATTCGTCTACCATATTATTTGTATTTTATTATTTATTTTATCAGCATTTCGACTCGTTTTCTGATTCTCTGATTAATATATAGATGCTTTCATTTGCAGATAAATTAATTTGAAAACTAAACAATCGTTCAATTTTGTAATCAAATTGCTTGATTTTGTTGAAATTTTGAATGTGTGCATGCTTGTTTTTAGTAAAAGGTATTGTACCGGCTACCATGATATATTTCATTGCTAATCCCGAGTTAACTTCATTAAATCAGCGTTAATTAAACCATCATAAAATATAAACTATTTGTCATTAGTTGAAATTTTATGCGAAAAAAATTGATTTTTTCTAAAATTTTTAAATCACAAAATCTTTTGTCGCAGAAAAGTGTAAGTTGAATAAATTGGTTGATCTGTCGTTTCTAATAAATTTGTAGGATTCAAAATTTCGAATAAAGAAAATCGAATTTAAGCCCTTATTTCACTTTTTTTTAAATGATTGCACACAGCTGGACTGAACTTTAGTGGCCAAACATATTTTTATGTATCGGTGAGGGAGTATTACTCTGAATCGTGTGTGTGGCCTGTGGACAATACTGGATCGAGTGCATGTGTATATCTAAATAAATTTCATGATTTAAGTATGCAAAGAGTAATAAAATTGAATGGCAGAATATTTATAAAATATCAAAATCATACTCAGCAAATGAATACTTCAAATTCAAATAGTGTTTGTGAAGACTTTTCCCTAAATTTAGATTTCATAAAGTTTAAAATTGAAGATTCAGAAAATGAGCACTAAAAAAACGAAATTCGGTATCTTGCATTAAAAGAAAAATTTTGCTTCCGAACAAAAATGCAAATATTGTCAAAAATTTTTAAATTTTTAACCAAAATGAGCACATCTTATGGTTGAAAAAAATATACCTAAAATGAATGATCCAAATTATTTTAAAAAATGCAGCGATAATAATTTTAAAGTTAACAAAATTGACCATATAAATCAAAAAACTAAATGACAGAAATCGACAAAAATTGCATCAGGGATGTGTTGGGGTTTAATTTATTGTTCAGCTTTGAGTCTAATTTACTTAAAATAAAAAATCAACTTAATCATTTCCCGCTTTTCATATTTCTCTGTCTGGGGAATTTTCGCGAACAACCTTATTATTCGTATTTGATACTGATTTTAGGTATATGTGTATATATTCTATATATATGTATATATATATGTATTTATATATATAGAATTATATTCAGTATATGAGATGTATAGTAAATGTGTGAATGAAAATTTTTTTATTTTTTTGTAATTTTCGTTTTCCATTTGTAAGTTTTAGATTTTGGGATTTTTTTTTCTCTGAAATGAGTTAATGTTGCAAAATTATAAGATTAATATGCCTAAAAAAGACAAATTTCAAATGCCAACAAAAAAAAAGTTACAAAAAAAACTTTCTAAAATAAAATGATTCTTCAAATTTTTGAAAGTGTTTTCTCTATGAAAGCACAGTGTGCTAACACGTGTTGCTCTGTGGTGATCGGTAACACGTGAAAGAAATATTGCTTTATTACAAAATTTTTTATTGCACATCAAACAGACAGCTTTTTTTCTGATTAAAGTATGTAAATCGATTGTGCGTAGGTTTAAAAACATACATTTTGTGTGATATGGTTTCAGTTAAATATTGAAGTAATATCCTTGAAGTGTATGCGTACCATACAATTTCTGCATTTCAAACAACCAAATTAGAATTTAGCTCTTTGCTTCTAAATTAGAATTATTAATTGTGTTCAAATTTTTATATAATATTTTTATGTAATATTGTAAAAAATTCAATTTTGATGCACGATTCTGCTGATATTCACTGGCCTATTACCCTTATCTTATTTGTGTTTTACAAAAAGGTGCTTGGGCCAAGTTACCTAATTTATTTATCCAATTTTTATTTGTATTTTGTGATAGAAAAGAAATTACTCAATAGCGCATTGACTGTCATAAACAGAAATTATTATTAATAGATTATTGCTGTTATCAAAAAGTATCTAATATAAACTTGGATTTTTTTGAGTTTAATATCTGAATATAAATGTAAGAAATGATAAAAGTAGCATAATTTTTCAAATGATCATTTCATAATAACTTTATCAGTTATCCGTTTTATGTACTTAATTAACATTTAACTATAATGGAATTATTACAATAGTGAATTTAAATAATAAAAAAAAACCGTAGGAAATGAAGCTTTTAAATTATTTTTTCTAAAATATGATAATTTTATAAAAGAAAACAATTCAAAAGTATCCTCAATTTTTTTCACAAAATATTTATTTCGTTTTGAAAAAAATAATTACTACACAAACCAAATTTTATTTATTTATTTTTTTTAATTTCACCTAATAGTCTCACCAGAAGGAATTTTTAACATAGAAATATAAAGATGAAAATTATGAATATGAATATTGTATGAATAATTTAATTTGATTATTTCCATTTAAAATCACAAATTTTAGATTTTTTTAGCCTAACAACTGTTTGAAATTTTTCAATATATTATGCAACAGAGAATCGATTTTTTTGAATTAAGATCGCGCTTCTTAATTATTGTAATATGTTTGAAGGATCTGTTTTATGAGAAATAGTGGATGTATTAATTGACCCAAATTTTTTTTTGTTCCTAGAAAAGTATTCAATCTTTATAACATTATATAGAACTCAAAAGAAATCGATAGCTGATGCTGTAGAAATACTAAATTGGAAAAAAGTTTTAGAATTGAAGTCAAACATTGTTAGAACCGCATTAAGAAGTTTTTCGACTTAGTAGATTACTAATGCGAATAAAAATTTTTTTCTTATGTTTATTATATTTGATAATAAATACAAATCTGAAAATTTTATAAATAATTAATAGTTATTTAAAATTATTATAAACTAAAAAGATAGTTTGTTTTTTTTATGGAATTGAATAAACGAATGATTTAATTTTTTTATCTATACAGCATGTTTTGATAAAGTATCATTATCAAATTTTTTGTTAAAAGTTTTTCAATAAATTCTATAAAAAATATTTTTTTCTAAAGTCGAATATTATTTTCAGTAGCAAATAAAAAAAAAATATATTTAGGTTTATTTTGAAAATTCGATTAAATATCAAAGAATAGTCTTCGATTAGAAAGAAAAAAATTGGGTAATGATTAACTCATTTCCGTTGTTTTAAATTAGTCGAAAAAAATAAATTGTAGGGCTAAGACGTTTTTTATTACAACACATCTTTTTCATTACTTATATAAGTTAAAAACAGAAAAAATTGAATCTAACAAAATTAAATAATCCAAAAATAAAGAAATCTTTTGAATTCATTAAAAATCTAATAAGATCCGTCAAAGAACCCATTGACGTTGCTTGGATGTACATATAATATAGAATATTAAAATATTTTTTGATATACTCAAAAAAGGAAAAGAAAATTCAGAGAAAAAATTGAAATTTATTGAGAAACATATCTTACTATTTAATAAGAAATAGATATGAAAAACATATTAGATATTATTTTGACATGGAAATTAAATATTTGACTTCAGTAAATTGTATTTTACACATTCAATTGATTGAAAATGTGATATTTAATTTGAATTTAATTTTAATATGATAATGATGAAATAGCAATTCAACTAACTACTTTTAAGCAAATAAAATTTTAAAAGGCCTTGATACAAAGAAAAAAAAAACAAAAAAGATATTCAATAATTATTTGAAAGATTTTGGTTATAATTTTTGTTTGCTGCAAAATTATTGAAAAAAAAATTTCTTAGCAAATTTCGATATTTACAATTTTATTTCGCACATAGAAAAACAAAAAAAAAAAGAAATTATTTGGTAAGTTTGAATAAAAAAAAAATTTTTTGTTTTTAAGGATCTTACAAAAAAAAAATGTAACTCTGAATTCTTTTCGATTAATAAAATTTTGAAAAAAAAATTTATGAATAGCTCATAAAACAAAATGATCTCTTAATTTTTCGTTTATATTTGAAAACAAAAAAATTAAGGAAATTTTTTCACTTTGATATATTAGAACATAATAGTTAAATTTAAGCAATTTTATTGAAAACTATTAAAATATCATGATTAAAATCAAAAAGTATTATTTTCAATTTCTCAGTATAAATGCCTTAATCAATCGGAATAGAATTAATCCAAAAAAGAAAATCAAATTTTTAATAATTATTGCTCTCATTGCTGCATTATAATTCGCTGGTTTAATTTTTTTAAATTCATTGATTGCTTTTTAAGAGTGAAATTGCCGTTAAGTTTTTTTTATGCAATCACCTCAGGTGATTTTAAATGTAATATTCGATAATAACTCATTTATCCGTAGATATGATATTAAAATTACCTGCTAAAATTTTATTTAAATTTCTTTGGCAATTCTGAACAATTTGCATTAATTTCAGAATTGTGCTTATGGGCCATACAGCAAAATTGATTAATTCAAAATGTCTAGAATTGCATAAATCATGAAAATTTAGATTTTTCAACTGACTGCAAGTGAAAAATTAAATCAAGATTCAAGATCAAGAGATTTAATTTAACAGAAAGTCTGTTTTTCGGTTTTTTAGGCCTGATGATAGGAAGTTTTATGCTATTTTTAGAGTAGAAACATTGAAAATTGATTTGAATAATATATATTTTTAAATAAAAAAATTTGATTACAAATTAGTAAACGTTTAGAAAAATAGAAGTCACTTTGATCGTATTGACACGCATAACAATTTATAGCAGAATTCGGTTCTAGATATAAAAAGTGACTTTTTTGTTGCACCTTATTATATTTTCTGTGAATATTTACGGTAATACTAAAGTTTATGTTTAGAGAACCTGTAAATCAATTGTCTAAGCCTAAACTCGAAATAATAAACCAAATTCAAACTTATATTAACTTCAAAGATTAGTAATTATAAAAAAATAATAAATATATTGATTTAAATTTGAATTTTAAATAAAATTGCAAATATTAATGAACGAAACTTGGCTCACAAAAAATTATGAAATTTTAGTTATTTGCAATCAGTGTACATAGATGAGTAAAAGAAAAACTAATTTAAAATAAACCAGTATTTTTTTTTTGTCGCATACGCCTGCGAAAATATATATTAATTAAATACAAAAGAATTATCTTTTCCATTAATTTAACTAATGATCAAATAAAATTTCTGGAACCAGAAAAAAATAAATAATAATTAAAAAATATGAGAAATCTTTAAAGTATTATATTGATGAATATTCTAAGGTCACAAATACTCATGATTGCTATTTTAGACGATTTTTTGAATCAAAACAAACGATTTTATACAGGTGAGTGTGTGTAAAAAATTTTTGTTTGAATAAGACCATATTTAATAAAAAAAAGTAAATATTAAATTACAAATTTTTCAAATTAAAAATTAATAAAAAAATTATTGATAAGAGTTTAATTTAAAAAGATAAATTTATTTGAATTAAAAAATTAAATTTTTAATCTAAGGCAAGTATATAAAAATAATAATTATTAAGTTCAACTGGTTATATTTTGAATAAATTAATTTTCAGATGTTTTTACGTATAGTGTGTGTTATTAATTATTTCATATTCAAATAATAAGTTATAAAAAAAAATTACATATCTTCTTTATATTTTATTATTATATAATAAATAATTTCAATTTTGTAATTTTCTTTGTCATTATTCTTTTTTTTCGACTTTCGATAAATATATTAAATATTGAGTCGTCGTAATTTTATTCGAAAATTCGAAAATTATCGATTTTATAACTTACAATTGTTACTAAATTGAAATTATTTTCTGTTAAGTTTAATGTTCAAAAAGATGAAAAAATAGAAAATAGAAGAAAAAAATTTTTTGAAAAAGTAATTTTCGAATTCGATTTGAGAATTTTATTTTTAAAATAATACGATTTTTTAATCGCTTACAATTTTAACTTATTCGCGAAAAATTTTTTTAATATTAAAATCTAATTCATTTACCTTTGTAATTTTAAAAATTTATATATACGATTATGATTATACTTTTAAATGCAATTATATTTTTTTGTTTTTTTTTTAAAAATTAACCATAACTTTTATATAGAAAATTTGATTCGAGATTTAATCGATAAATTTTCGAAAATGGCAAAATAATATTCAAAAGTATTCGAATGAGATTTTTTTGCGAATTTGAAAGAATTTAAAGTAAATGCCAAGTTATTTTGTTATCTTTGAATAATCTAAAATTTATGAAGAATTTTATAATTTGAAAGAATTCTCATAATGAGATTTCTCAATGTGTGTGTTTTATCAAGGAATTTAAAAAAAATAAAAAATAGCTTAAAAAAAAACGCTCAATTTGGATGAAATCTTAAGCCAAAAAAAAAAAAAGAAAGAAATTTTAAAAAATTCGTATATGGAAGTTTAGTAAATAATTAAAAAAAAAGATCAAAATTACAGAATTCACAAAATTTTATTACAAACTATGGTTTATTGAAATAAAGATAAGAGCATGCGTTATGTTCTAAATTGTAAGAATGTGTGTATGTGTATCTAAATCACATTCGTCTAAACCAATAAATGCACATGCTTGTTGCTCTATAGTTGAGTTAACAACTAAATTTTAATTTAATCTAATGATTTGATAGATATATTATTTTAAATGCACTGTGATTAAGTTGAAAAAAGAACTGCATATCTAAAATTCATTATTTTGAAAAAGTTAAGGTTTGATAAGCGTTTTAATAGATTTTCATATTCTTAAATTTTCAATTTATTTTGAAAAGTGCACGACTTTGAAGCGAATGTAAAATTTGAATATATTTTTTTTATTTATGATCGATATAGTGAATATGAAATTTATTAATATATAATTATGTGTATCAAATACAGGTGAAAAATGTAACTCTTTAAAATAATTATATAATAGAAATTATAAAAATCTTGTAAGATATTGTTGAAAAGAAAGATCACTCAATGGAGCATATTTCACGATTGAGAGTCAAGTAAATTGATTCAAGAACAGCTAAAATGTTTTAGTAGTTTTGAAAAGTGAGTGGAGTTTAAATTAGAATGAATGATGAAAATAGTATCTTTTCAAAGTAGTTAATAAAAATTTATAAATAGCATTATTAACAAAACGCAATTTAATGTCAAAATATATACAAAAATAATAAAAAAAAAAAAACGATTCATCAATTGAGAGAAAGAAATGTAATATATAGAGGCAATATTAAATAAGGCTGACAAGTTCTACATACATATATAATCTAATGAAAGAGAATAGTAAATTTTTGTACATAACAGGGCGGATTTTATTTTCACTTGTTACAACGCTACATTATTTTCTGATCAATATTGGTCTCTACTCATAAATATATAGAAGCATATAAATGCAAAAATTAAATATATAAATATATATAATACAATAATAGCACACAAACGGGTATGGAACATATAACAATAATCGTATTGTAGGTGTATAGTTTCTAAAAATATAACTTGAAGAAGGTGTGTCTGTAGGGCGTCTTTCAATGAAGAATAGAACGACACATGAACAGTAAATTTTTTTCTATGTATTTTAGAATATATGTCAAAAGGTACTAAGAAGAAGAAACTGACTACGAACTAGTTAATGATTGCGGTGTTTTTCTATTGTAAAACCTTTAACCAGCCCGTTGCATTTTTACGGTGTTTACAATCGTGTACAGTGAAATCGGCATTTTTAGTTTACAATTTTCCATGTAAACTAATGGTATGCTTGAACATTTTAAATTGAAAAAAATATTATTAAAATTTCATTCAAAGCAGTGAGATCTCTTTCTCTCTCTTTTCTCTTTCAATTGTTTGAAAACAAATCGAAATTTTTTCTGAATCAACTTTTATTTTTAGCATCTTCTATGGCGAATTATTTTTAATCATTCTATATCCAATCATTTTCACTTTTATTATCATTTAAATCACCCACTTTAGTCTAGGATCCTTTTTCACCGAACTAGATGACTCAAAATTGGATTTAGATAAAAGTGATTATTTTCTGTAAAGGATTTCATTTTCAAGATTATATCAACACTTGAATGAACAGATTTTAAACTCTACATTTCTCAAGAAATTTAATCTTGATTTTAAGACAGACCAACAAGTGGACTAAATCCAACAAAATGAAAAATGTGGTTTCATTTAGTGTCTTCTAATATAAATCTGTGTAAGATTTCAAGTTGCTAAATCAATAAAATGAATTTTTATTTATTTTTTTTTTTATTTATGTAAATCATTAATTTGAGAAAAGATTTATTATCATAAAAAAGTCGACCACAAATTAAATTTCTATTCTCAACGAGTATCATCTTTTAACCGTGTATATATATATATTTATATATATATATATTAAAGTGATTATCATTTGTTTGCAAATGTGAATAATTGATGACAACACTTTATCGATTCAGCTCGTAAGGTAAAAAGTATCAAAAATTGAGATAAAGTATTTAAAGCCTTGTTTCAACAAAAAATCAAAAATTTTTAGTTTCATGCACAAAATTTGAAACAAATAAGTGGAAATTTTCTTCGCTATTCGCAAGTGGAGATTTAGATTTTTAGCAACCAGGTAAATATACCTTTTATTAAAATGAAAAAGTGTTTTTCTAGGATATTCAACCTAATTAAAAGAGTGATAGTGTTTTATTAGGATATAAATTTTCTATATCAATCTACCAGTATGGCTAATGAACTTTTTATTTCAAATCTATAAAACTTTTGTCTATCAAATTATTAGTGATGTGTTTTATGTGATGTTGTTAAAAATTAAGTTCTTTTTTTATCTTGATTATTTATAAATTTTTGGATTTATGATAAATTATTCGACTTTTGTCTTTATTCGAGAATCGACAGGAAACTAAACAGACAATTTTGGATTAGACTAAATTTTGGATTTATAAATTATACCATCACATTTAATATAATTCACTCAAAATCTCATAAAAATCAACTTTTCAATAGTCCAGGTGATTTGAATCTGCACTTTATTTAAATTGAATTTAGAAATAAAAAATCTGTTTCTTGTTATGTGGTTCTCATTACCGGCCGATGGATTATGACGACTTGATGTACTATTATTTTTTAAAAAAAAAAATTTTTTTCCTGTTCTTATCATAGTTTGCAGACAAACTTTGATAAAAGCCTTAATATTAATTAAAATCATAACTTTAATTAGTTGAAATAATTTTCAAAAACCATAATTTGTAATCATTTGAATAGATCTTAATCAAAAGAAATGTCAAACAAAATATTGCATGTGAACATGTTCTTTATAAGTATCGACTTCAAGAGTTTTTGATTCATGAAATAAATAATTTTATAACAGATATTTCTCTCAATTTTTAATGACTGAATAAAGTCAGAAGTATTTATAAATTAAAATGATTCAAATTATAAATTAATTTGCTTATCAAAAATCAAATTCAAACTGGTCATTACAAAGATCAACTCTTGAATTTAGTCTTCAAATGAAATATTCAAAAATTTATTGAAAATTCAATTTATAATTCCAAATAAATATTCTTCAATGGCTAACTAAATATATTCAGAATTTCGTTCTTTTTGATATATTATCTCTCAATTATTTATATCATTTCAAGTTTCTGAAATTAAAGATTTTTGAATTTATTTCTAGGGCTTGTTAGCTGTTTAGTTGATTTGATTAATCGATTCGTCTGATTTTAAATCATTTCTGATTAGAGAATCAATAAATTTTATCTACCTGACTCAAATGAGTTCACATTTCTTAATGACTCTTATTTACTCAGACATAAATTTGCATCACACTTATCTTGCTAAGTGATATAATTCTCTTGTTTTATTTGCATTTTACTGATTATCGAAACTCAAAGTGTTAGCCTATCTTAGTTAAAATTTAATGAACAATATTTGACAATTAAATATATAAATTATAAATATCATACCTGTTGAATTAAACTAGTTCATAACAGTCTGCAAGAATACTGTAATTCATAACATAATGTGCATAATGAACTCTAATTTGGGATATGATATGTTTGTTTATATGATAGATTATAAGTAATTGTATTATATACGAAAAATTCTAGCTTTTGAACTAGCATTAATTTTCTTGAATTTTCATCAAAATCACTATTCACACATCTTTTGAATTCTTAATATTTATCAAAGTTTTGCTAATAAAAAACGCAATTCATTTTTTTTTTTTTGTAATTAAAATTTTCCGATTGAAATTAATTAGAAATTTACAAAATTAAAGTTATTTTTAATTTTCCAACCAAATTTTTAATCTTTTTTCATTCATTCAATTGTAAAATAACATTTAGCTTCATCTTATGCCTGAAATTGTATTTATTGTTCTTCAAATTTTTATCAATTTCATCACTTTTTTTTCTAATTAAAGAGAATAAAAAAAGAAAGTGAGTAAAAACTTATTCTATGTGTATATTTATTAAAATAATTATCTTTATTTTAAACTTTGTCGTTAAATGATTAAAACTACATTTGAAATCTATATAAAATTTGCAAGAAATAAAAAAATATAATATCAGAAGATCATAAATTTTTAGATGATACCTTATTAAATATTATCATATTATACAAAAGATATTAAACAAGCTTAAGATCTAAATTATTTATGCGATAATCGGGGAAAATCAAAAAAAATAAATCTAAGCACTTTTTTATGCGACAATTCAAAATGACAGCAAACTTTCTAATAAAAAATTAGATATTAATTGCTATTTTAATTTTTTTTTTAGATAAATAAAAGGTTTTAATATTAGTTCCATCAGAAAATTGAACTATTTATTCAATAAAATAAAATACTCAATTGGTTAGCTTAGACTTGTTATTTTCAATCAATATAACTCATTAATCAAAATTATTTTAAAAAGTGTATATTTACACTTAAATATTACTTGAATGTACTTTGTAATAGAAATGATCTTATTTTTCAATAAACTCAATCATCATTGATTTTTGCCGATTTTGTAGTTTAATTTTATCAAAATTGAATTTACAAATACTTATATACATAACTAATGAAAAAATAAAATTTTTTTATTCAATCACTATGAAATGAAGATCATCTAAAGATAATTCATTTTGATTCATTATTTATCAAAATATTTAAAACAAAAGAATTGGTGAAATATATACAATATTTAATAGTACTCTAATTATATCGCTTATTTTAAAAATTTCGAATTTGATTTTTAAAATTTGCATCAGCAAATATTATTTTTGTTATTGATCTAAATTTGCATTAGACACAAATAAATCTACAATTTTGTGAAATGCACATCGAAATTTCGGCCGAGAAATAGAAAAAAAAAATTAAGCATAATACAACATAAATATAAAATTTACTGAAATTTTAATTTTTCAGCAAAAACACTTTGATCGTGATTATTTTTCCTTTTTTTTCATTATCAATTCACCTGACCAACCTGTACTCATCAAATCAATTCGTATCCCTATCTATCTATTCATTCTTTTTTAAATTTGACCTGATCTAAAACTTCAGTGCACCGTTTTAGTTAGTGATTGTTCTGGTAGTGTAGAGTCAGTTTATGAGAAGATAGAGTGAAAATGGCTTCAAATTTAATGGAGCAAAGAAAGCGAACATGTGTATACGATTTAAATAATGAAAACAGACTTTGATTCATTCAGTGATGCAGTACACATGTATTATGTAAGAGTGCACACTCTACACTCACAGCTAAATTTTGCGCTAGCTGCAACCAAATTTGAACCACAATTACTCGACTGTCGACAGCAAACAAGTAACAAAAAGCGAAAGAGAAAATTGTGCGGTCTTTCGAACATGCTATAGCATCATATACTTGAACAGACACGGGCTGCAGTCTGTATTCTATATGATGTTCTTTAATAGTGAAAATTCAGGTCAAATCGAAGATGTAATAGTAACCTAAATTCAAGAAACACATCGAACTTACTACTCTCTCTTTCTCTCCTTCTCCTTTTTGTAACGTCTGGAAATTCGATGTTGCTTCACAATGTTTGCCTGAACTAAAAACTGGACTTTTCTTTTGATTCGTGCGCTTAAAATAATTTTCTTTTCCATCCCAAAAAACACATTTGATAATTTCATTCGTATTTTTCATTTCTTGCTAGTCAATTTTTCTTGCCAATTATTATTATTATTATTTTTTGGCTTTCATTTCGAAATGACAATAACTTATAAATTAAATTCAAAGTCAATATTCATTTTTTCTTATAACTTTAATTCTTAAAATCAAAATCAGGCCAATTGTATCTGTTTTCACTAAATTGAATAGGTTATTTCGATTCACAAAAAAACTATCCAGCATTTCAAACTATAGAGTGTTCAATATATTTCTAGTGAAAGTTTAATCATTTCCGTTTTTCTATCACAATAAATAATTATTTAGTAACCATCTAATTGACTCTTTTGAACCATTAAGAAAATTTCTTAATTATTATTTTTTTTTGAAATATTGATCAATATTTCAATAATTTTCTATCAATTAATTATTAATAAATATAATCATTTTTTTTCTATTAAAGAAATTTTCTAGAACAATGTTTTAGCAAGTTTTATCTTCTTTTTTTTTTTAATTACCCACTCATATCAAAAGAAAATTGATAACGTCAATTTAATTGACTTCTTGTGTGTTCAATAATTTTTAATAGTAATAATTTTCGTGTGTTAAGCCAAAAACGCAACATAAACGAACAGTGAGCATCCAATAACAATTAATTACTATTGATGATAGTTTTTTGTTGTGATTCTTTCAAACTTGATTCAAATAAGTGATTTTGATGTTTATATTGCGCTCTAAAAAGAAAATTTTTCAAGTCATTTTTGTTTTAATTTTTCACCTATATTTGATTATTTAATATAAATTTGACTTATTTTTGACATCATTTATCATTAAAATCTTTAATATTAATGAGATCTTAATTTCAGATGATTCACTAAAGTTTCAAATTTTTTTAATGATTATTTGCTTAATTCATTTTTAATTAGAGAATGTATGATAATTGCTTTCAATTTCGTCTAGTATAAATATGAATTGGACTCGAATTTTTTTTCAATTAATTTTCATAATTATCACATTTATTTTTAAGCATTTATGTAAAATTTTTAAATTGATGGTCTTTTAAAATTACCTAAAATTAGTTATTATATTTTAGAAGAAAGTTTGCTTAACGAAATTTTTATTATCTTGTATTATTTTGTGATCAGATTTGTGTTGCTTAGTAATTAACTAAAAAAACTGATTAGAATATTGAAAAATTATCTATGAAAAATTTACAGCTTTAACCTTCATTATAATTAATCAAAAGTATGATTCAATTTTTTACTTTGTCTATTTGAAATATTTTTTAAAAATTGACAAAAAAAATAATTTGAAATACACCTTTGACTTATATAACTTAATTTCATTTTTTTTTTCAAAAAGAAATTTTTTTCGAATATAAATTTCTTTCAATATTTTAATGATTCGTGCATTCACTTAACACCATTGATAATTCATTATGTGGTGTTTTTTTTCTTGAAAACGAACAAAGGCATTTATTATGCCCTTATAATTTTCAGATAGACGATTAAGCTTCTAACAATAAAAAATCTGATTTTTAGTAGTATTAAGTTTTACAAAAAAAAAAGTGTTTTTAAATTCAATCGTTTGACAGACTCAAAATCTATTAAGAGTATTTTTTCAAAAACTTCTCACTTTTTTTTAAATTTTCTAAAAAAACCTTTTTACACTAACAGAAATTTGAAATTGTATAAAGTTAAGTTTGAAATTCTAAAAAATTGAAAGGTATTTTAAATTAAAAAAAAAAACAAAATTTTGGTAATTTTTACAATTTTTGAAAACACTATCTGATAGTCACAAATGGATTTTTTATACTATGTACTGTTAGTCTAAAAATTCATAATGCATGAAGTTAGCAAAGTAAAACATTTTTCTTTTTATTAAAAGAATTGAATGATTCTAAGATCTTATATGTCTAAAACGCTAAAGAGATCAGTGAGAATCAAAACATCAAAAGAGAACACATTAAAGATGATAAAATAAATCAAAGGCTTGAAATTCTAGATCTCTTAAGCCTTAAGAAAATTTTCAAATAAATTGATAAAAATCAAAATACAAAAATGTTGATTCGTTTTGTTATTGAAACATCAATCATAAAGATCGACTCGAAATAGACATATTTTTTTATATATATCGAAAATTGGACAATAAGTAATTGAGTACGCTCCAGCCAGAGTAATTTTTTTTTGGATACATCTTATTTTTTGGACTGTTTCATCGAAATCATATTCCAGGCTACTCATCAAATCAAAATATATTTTTCAGAAATTCGATATTTTTTTGATATATACAATATGTTTGATAAAGATTAAAACATAAAAAATTTTTTAATGTTTACGTATATTATTTGATCAAGAAATTTTGCTTAAAATTTTATCTTAAAAATGGAACAGAAAAAATAAAAAATAAAGATCAAATAGGAAATTCACACTAATGTAAACATAATTTAAAATTAATATTTGAAAATTTTCATTTATATGGCGTAAAATATTTTACTTGCATCATCAGAATGATTGCTAATAAAGTAATTTATTTTCAATAGAGATTCATACTACTTAGAAATAATTAATAATGAATCATTTTGTTGTACAAGTTAAAATTATTTAAATCCCTGGTTAATCAACAATAGAATTTATAGTGGTCTATTTTATTCGCCTTTTATTTTTATTAAATTCTTAAAAAAATATATCGACTTATACTTACCCAAAAGTATCAATTTATTAATTCAAATATTTTTAGCTACATTTATTCTCTTATTAATTTTTTATTAATCAATTTGCCAATTAATTATCAAGCTTTTATTCTTATCAAAAATTAAATAATTTTTTTGAAATGTATATGAATGTTGTGTTATTTAGATAGTACGGCGTTTAAATAGTTTGCCAAAATATGCATCAATTCATTAAAAGAATGAATAGGAAGTTTTAAAATTTACTTAGGGATGCAATTGTAGATATAAACACTTTAAGAACTAATAAAGGGCACTCAACATACAAGTTTTACATGATGATTTTAAAAGTAAGCTATCAAAGTATCAATGAAAAAAATTTTAATTTAAGTGAATAAAAGTTTTGGGCAGATAAAAATTTTTTTTTACTATGTAAACAATCTCGAAAATTCGAAAATAAAGTAATTTTCTTATGATTGTAGTCATACTAAAAACCAATAAAGTTCAAAATCTTCGTAACTTTTCAGATAAGAATTTATTTCGTATCATAATAAATATATCATTCACAATTTAAATATGGGACAAAAGAATATTTAAAAATTTTTTTCTTTTTTATAATTCTTCGAAAACAATCGTAACTGTTTAATATAATAAATTTTAAGTGGTTCTTAACTAATTAAAACCACTCTTCAAATGGAAAATAGATTTCGTCAACTAAAATTTCGTCCCTTTTCATTTGTCTAACAAGATGTGTTTATCTCTCGTATTTAGTTTTATGGGTCATTTTAATTATAATATATCATTTTTTTTTTAATCTCTTTTTATTCTCAAAATTTGCATCATTCATTCATATTTTTAAAATTTTCTTAATTTTGATCTCCACATCCTCAAAAATTTTAAAGTCATTTGAAATCTAATCGCAACATTTCTTTCAAACTTTCTTCAAATAATTTTTATTCCTTTTAAAAGTTTAAATAATTTGACGACTACACCATTAGAATAGGTTTCTTAAATTTTTTATCGATTCAAATATAAATTATAACTAAATTCTATTGATTTTATTTTTTTGTTAAAATTATAATAGCTAAAAAACCTTACTTGTGAATTACATATAGTTTATTTTTATAATCAATAAAGTCTACATTTACTTTTAAAATTTACGCTACAAAAAATGAATTCTTTCTTTTATTTTCAATCATTGTATCTCGTGACTCATTCTTTATATTAAAATAATATTCAATTTAGAATATTTCTTCAATATTTTTTATCTTTCATCAATTTTTTCATTTTATTAATTGGAGCTAAGTATTATTTGTTGTTATTTGGATGAAAATTCATTGTTTATAAAAGATGTAATTAATTGATTGGTTGCCAGATTTTTCGATTTATTAACATTTCGAATTCATTGCTAATCTTTATAATGTTATTGATAAAATTTATTGACCATCGATTACTTTTATGATTTAGAGATAACTCACATACAATTAATTCGATATACCTCAAGAATTTATTTAAAAAATAGAGTGGGAATCAAAATTCGATTGTAATTTTATGCATTTAAACTTATTAATAAATTATTTTAGATTTCTTCATTTATTGAAAATAAAATTTGATTTAATCATTTATCTACATATTATTGGTCGATTTACATCTTAGAATTTTCATCAATTTTTCTTGTCAATGATTATTAGTCGAAAAACATTTCGGGCTAATTAAAAAATCACAATTAAGATTAATAATAATCTAATAATTTTCAAGCACTTTTATCATAAATAGCGTATCATTTTCTGTGGACCACATAATTTAAGATAAATTGAAATTGCTCTTTAAATATCAAAATATAAAAAAAATAATTTTTTTTTCAATTGACTTGACTTATGAAAGAATTCAGAAAATTTTGTTCAGACAAACCACAAATGGGATGATCAGTCATTGATTAATTTTACCGGACAATCAAATCCTAAATTTTCATTCAAACTCTAGCTATGATCTCCTTCGCGATCAAGTTTTACAACTTAATTTTAAAAAATTGTTTATATACCTTTAAACACGATCTTTTATTGTTGGGCATTATGCGTTCCATTGAATTATTCATATCTTTCAACAGATCGAATTTGGCTTTATTAAGTAGTTTACATGATATTTTTTTTAATTTTAAAATAAGCTTTTTTGAAACAACTGCTAAATATTTTTTGTTAAAAATCGCTATTTCAATTAGCCTTTGTATTCTCTGGATATATTATTTCTAATGGATTCGAATCAACCTCCGTTTCTTCGATCTTATAAACATTTACGTTCATAAACGAATATAAATTTTTTTAGTTTTTTTATTCAAAAATTAATTTTAATGTTTTTTGACTGTTTAATTCGTACACTTTACAAATTCGAATGAATTATTTTTATTTTATATTCTATTGCAAAGATTTTGAGTATAAAAGTGCATCTTATAAACAACAACCTTGATACTATTAATTAATTTTCGAATTCGCTAACTACAATAATAAAATAATATAAAATTCGAATGATATTTGAAAATATTCAATGCTTGTGAAAAATTTTTAGGGTCCGCCAAAATTTTTTTTTTTTTGTAACAAACACAACTTTTTGTTTTAAAATTTTTTTTCGATTTAGTCTATTCGATATAAAAATGCTAATTATGCACCTTTACTAAATTATTTCCTTTCCCAAGAAATTTTATCTTTTAATTGCGATGACGCATTTCGTTTTTTTTCAATCGCCATATGCATTCAAATATTTTATAAAATCTTTGCACATCATGATTTCAGTTTAGTTATAGTTAAGTTATCACTTCAGTTAATTAATTCCAAATAGCTTCTTGTTTTACTCAGTCTGTTTGTTTCGTTTAAACTTTAAAACGCTTTAATAATCTAATTTGAAATTTTTAAGTCCATTCAAAAAAAATAACAAGTTTACATCATAGATAGTAAATATGGCAAAAAATGGACAAATATTTAAATGAATAAATAATTTTTCTGACAAAAATATTTAAAAACTTAATGATTCTTTTCAAATAATATACTTGTTTTCAATAAAAAAAAAAAAACTTTTTTTTTTGATTTTTAAAATCGTAAAGTGCTGAAACTTTTATTCAAATACTCCCGTGCGACCTGAAGAATTTTCTTATAAAAGTTTATTCGCTTCAGATTGAAAAAATGAAACCAGTTTTAAATCCCTTGTTCAAACTAATTCTCTTAACTAAAGCATAAAAATTAGTATATGAAAATAATCACACAGACAGTTTTACTTCCTTATCTTATGCATCTTTTTGTCCTCAATTTTGTGTTCGAGTACTTTTTTAGGCAAAATGATGTTTATGAATCAAGCGAAAAAAAAATTTCTAATTATATATAATTGAGCGCAAGCACTCATCTTTATTACTTTCTTTCTCAATAAGAAATTCTGTATAAAGTTTGTTCATATACTGATAGTGAGTCTTCAACAGACAAAAGATGCTCATAGTCAAACGAACGTATTTTTTTAAGTTATGGATATATGGTGTGGATTTTGTTTGATATTTTTTCGTTTCTGAGTGTAAATTCCTATACATAAGCCTGCTGGTTAAAAAAATTTTACTTAAAATGTTCTAATGGATCTTTTATATTTTTTTTGCAAACATTTTTTTTTCTTCGAATTCAAAACGCGCTATTTACGTTGTTAAATAAATCTGATGTTCATTGTCAAGGCAGCTGTGTTCGTGAATTTTCTCTCAATGTCTTTTATTTTGCAACAAAAAAAATCACACAACACAAATTTACTGAAAATTTTGATCATCTAGGAGAAAATTTTTCAGCTATAAAATAAGTTAGAAAATTTAAAGATTATAATTTTTTTTGAGTCAAAACTTCTAGCACTAATTGTTGATGTAAATAAATATATTTCATTTGAATTTACTAAATAAATCAAAATATTTTCTTGCCAATAAATACTTAAAGCAAAATTTTTGATTCTTAAGATGCGTGTTTATTTTTTTTTCGAAACAAAATAAGCACTGTATATTTCAACATCTTATTTAAAAATTTATTTTCTTTTTCAAAACTACTTCTATACTGTGCGTTGGCTATACTGAATTTTATTCTAAAAATTCTATTGTAGAACTTATAAATTTACTTGATGAATCTTCCAATAAATCTTAATTTTCATGCGCTTTTTTTTTTGCTAGTTTTAACAAAATTATATTTTTTCATAATATATTATTTAAGATTTTCGACAATGCTTTTTGAAAACAAAGGTTTTTTTGCGTATACTAATAGTTCATACCTGTAGGAATGTTTATATAAAATCTTGAAACTTTTTTAATTATTTTCGTATTTTTATCATTTCTAAAAAATAAAATTTATCATCCATTCTCGCTATTAATTAAGTTTTCACATCTAAACTCAATTAAGCACATTATTTCTAATGAGTTCTTATCTTCCAGTTTTATATTTCAAAAAGAATTTGTTTTATGATGTGAGCAAGTTACTTTTTTTTTTTCAAAATGACAAATACATTTTTTCGTTAAATACAAAGAGATTATTTGGGTTTCGATTCTCTAATTTAATTTTTTATTTTTGCCTCATTAAATTACATGGATTGCTTTTTGAAACAAATAATTTTGAATTTCTATTTTACTTTTGTTGTAGTTTGAAAATTTAGAATCAATAGTAAAATAATATGTAAATTGCTAATACTTATTTCAATTGGTAAAATGCAATTAGAAATGTGACCAAGTCTCAATACATCATTTACATTTTGAATAATTCGATTTTTGTGTTCTATACATATTCATCTTATAATTAGAATAATAAATAATATGATTATTATGAAATATATAATATTACATCATACATAAAGTAATACATTACTATATATTTTTTATCGCATCATATATGATTTGTCAGATTATTTATAATTTTACATTTCTAGTGTGAAAATTTGACTTCTTTGTGATCTATTATTTTACCTTTTATATATTTCTTGTTATTTAAAAATGTATTAAACTTTAATACATCTGAATTTACTCATGCGTATAATTTTGAATTTTTAAAGTAAAATTTGATATAAATTTATGCCTAATCATTAAAACAAATAAAACATTTCGATGCCATATTCGTTGTAGCCATTAAGTCAACTGTTAGATGCTCTAATTAAAGTCTGGTCTGTTCTATTGAATGAAAAGATGAGATAACAGAACTCGACGATAATGATAATCTTCGACTAAATTCAAAAAGATTTTTTTTTGATTTTGCATACATTATAACTTTTTATTATCGTTTAAGCACTGGTTAAATTTGAACATGCAGCGTTTCGATAATAGGCATCATTATTATTTTTGCATCAGCTGATAATTTCTATTGAAGTATAGAACTTACAAAAGGTATTTTACTTGAGAATTCATTTTTACATTTCACAGTTGACTTGATTAAGTTTTGATTTCTATAAATTTCAGATTTTTCAGATACATATTCTTCGTGAACATTTAAACACTTGCCCAAGTCCCTATAAGATAACTTTTTGTTAAATTTAAACAAGTTACTTTGATTTATTTTTACAGGCACTACACATCTAGTTCATTAGCATTACTGGCCGAACTAATTAGTTTGCTCAAAACGAAAAGGCGAATTTAGTGAATTTTAAATTTTTATTTTATTATAGCTTGTTATTTATGGGTAATTCGATTTTAATAATTTTATTTTTCGATGTATGTATGTAAAATTTTTATCTTCTTTATAGCAAATTCATTATGCCTATAAAAATTATGTGCTCATCGAACTGCCAAAAGTACTTACTATTTTCTGAATTATGAGTTAATAATTTTGAAATAATATTTATTCATACACATTTTTTAATGATGTCTGGCCAGAATAACATTTTGACAGTTCGCGATTGCTTATCATTGATATTTGAAAATAAATCACTTGAAATGTATTTAAGTTTTTTTTATGAAATTTTACCTATTCGCGGGTGTGTTAAGATAAATTATGTAATATTTGTAAATATGCACAAAATATATGTTTGTAAATTTATCATTGTATCTGCCTACCTGTTTTTTTTTTCATTTAATTTTTAAAATTTAGCGACTTGCAAGTTCGAATTTTTCATCTTTCAGAATTTTTTTCTTTTTATTTTTAATGAATTCTATTATTGCAACGAACAATAAATTTTGATTCAATTTTGAAAATCTGAAATTATTTATTCTATCATATAGTGACAGAATTTTTTTCAAATATTTTCTAACTTTGAATTTTAGAGTTATTAAACTCAATCTTTTGTTGATGCAGCCAAAATTTACGTAAATTAAAACATATTTGTGAAAATCTTTTTTCGTATAGACTCAAAATTTTATCGTCATCATTAAACAGATAAAAAATACATTTAATGCATACTATTTGTTTAAATTTTCTCATTAAAATTATTATTCATTTAGTTTAAAAATTATAATCTTTGCAAAATATGCAAATATTACTATGAGATCAACAATTGACTTCAATTGAAATGTTACTTGTAAGGCAATTGCTAATTAAATTATCTTTGTTCTAAAATAGTTTCCGAACTCAAACGAAAAGATTCAAATTAAATTAATAAATTCTACAATCTATAATTATGCAATTTCAGAATAAATAAATAAATAAAAAATAACGGTTCATTAGAAATTCCGTTATTCAATTTAGAGAAAAGGCTTAGTTTGAAAACAAAAAATTTGAATTATTTATCAAATGAACAGAAATTCGAGTTATTTTCATTTTAATTTTTTTTTATTAATAAACTCGTAAATGAATACTTATAAACAAATTTTCTGAACTATATCTTATACGATGAATGAGTTTTTTCGAAATTATCTGTCCCGCATTTTCCAAAGTACCATCATTGGAACTTTAAAAATTCTCGATTGATTTTGTGAACTGATAAAAATTTTCCACTTTTGAGATCTAAAATAATGCTTATTTCGTAAACGATAATTCATTTTCGAATCAGAATTGAATGTTAATTTTTTTTTTTATCAATTCATATTTTTGATTCTTAATCATAATCAAATGACTAAATAGAATTATTTAAAATAAATAATTTGCAATGATATCTGTTTTTAATTAGCCAAATAACTAATAATAAGTGATTAGCTAATAGTAGCGTAACATTGTTTGTAAAATCACTTGATTTAATAATTGAAGCGACTTAACTAATAAAATATGACTTTAGATCGTATAAGATTTTCAATGACAAATTATTGAAGATTATTATATTGAGAATGCTCGAAAAAGCTTAAAGAGTAAAGTTAATTTTCAAAAATTGTTCAAAAAAATAAATCATATCAAATAAGTTATTTCATGCAATTATTTTTTTCAATTTGGTCTTACAATTTTAAGTTATTTACCAATAATTTATAGCATGCAAACGAAATTTTAAAATCAAAAGCAAAGCAAAAAATGGTAATTCATATGTGAAGAGCGTTTATATTATGTTTGAGTGATCTATTCATCAAAATATGAGTTAATTTAATAGGGTACCGTTATAAAATTTACAGTTGTTTTACTTTTATGCTTACTTTTGGTTTATAGAATTTGCGAATAAGAAAAAACTATGATTGTATTATTTTTAAACTATTGTGTAAAATCATTGGTACTGGTATATTTATCAAACTGTTCGAATTTACCTGATATAAATTTATGAGCTATATTTAAATTCTAAGTTCAATATACTGTTGAAATTATAATGCAACATAATATTTAGTATGTGTACTTATATACTTTTTATTAGATTCAAATGTAAACAAAGCAAATATTACATTGAACAATGTGCCTATTAGTTATAAAGATTTAAAATTTAATTCTGAATCGTCATTAAATTCATTTCAAAAGTATGTATCGATAAAATGTTGTGCCTACTCTGTGTTTGCAAACAGGAAATAGTTATTTTGTTTACTTTGCGGCAATTTTTAGTTAGTTAGTTGGCTTAAAATTGACTTGCGTATGCTTGTTCGTCCATCCTGTTACCATTCTTATCCGAATCAAATAATTTCATCTACTCTAGGCTAAAAAATCTACCACTGAGTGTATAACTATCTAATTAAATCGAAACACCTTTCGTTTCTTTTGGGATGTAAAAAGTTTGTATGACTGTACTTGATTGAAGAGTTTTTCTTCACAAAAAAAAGAGATCGTATAATTGATCCTTTCAGAAATGAATTTTTTCGATTTCTAATATTCAGAATTAATTTTACCTTATATTATCTTATTCTGAAATATTTAAACAATCATTGCTTTATTTGACTTCTTTTTCAAACACTCTTTTTACCATTCAATAAAAATAATCTTGTTTTACAAAGTAGAATGGAAAAGTAAATTTACTCAAATTTAAAATTGATCTGGTTTCTGAAAAGAAATTGTTTCATTTCATACACAATTGTTGTTTGCCGGCTACGAATACAGTCACACTTTTTTGAGTAAATTTTTTTAATTTTATATCGTTCACTGATTCAAATTCAATTAATTAAAAATATTTTTCATTGATTAATTTATCATTTACAAAATTCTCGATATGTTCAATTTGGAAATCAATTAAATTTTTTTCAAATAAGCAAAAAAAAATTTACTTCAATTTGAAAATGAATATTGGAATTTCTTTTAAAAAATTGATACCTAAAAAACAATCACTTACTTTTAAAGTCAAATAGATTCATTTTGAAATTAAATTATCAAAGCAACCGTTTAAAAAATTTAAAAAAATATATATTTTCAACTAAAAAATTTTAATTAAGAAACTTAAGTAGAAATAAATTCTAACAAGACAAAATCGAATAAGAAAATTATTAAAACTTGTTACTTTCTTTAAGATATGTTTGAATTACGGAAAATATAAATGCTATTAAAAGAGTATGTCTGATGAAGACGAAAGTACGATGTCGAAGGTTAGAAATTTGTTTTTCAATTAAGAAAATAATTAAAAGAATATTTCTTTTAGCAGATCTAATGGTACTTAAAAGAGAAACTTTTATTCGCTTATCCTAATAGCAAAAAAACAGAATCGACTTTGAATCTAGGCTTTGGTGTTGCACTTAAATGTATATTAAATTCGAGCATTTCATTAAAGAACATACTTAAAATTCTCCATGCAATTGTTCAGATAACTAAAATTTCTTTAAAGAAAAATATTACTCGAAAACTCTTGTTCTTTGATCATCAAGATGCTGTTATTACGAATGAAAACATGATTCGAAAGATTCAGCACTTGTAAAACTGTGCGATCGAATTTTTCGTTAGAGAGAAAGAGAAAAAAAAAAGAAGGTCATTGTGCCAGATTCGTTGAAATTCGAGGGCTGAAAAGTGATTAAAATATGAGAAAGTGAACCCGAATAACATCTATTTAAAAGACTCAAACTTTTCGTTCTTTTTTGAACAAGACGATGAAAATTAAATGTGCCTTTTTTCAATTATCGCTTTCTATAAGTGATTTGATGTTTTGCAGATTCAAAAAAATTCCCTCTTATTGTGATGGCCTATTGTATTATGCAAATATTTGGTCTCCAACTTACTAAGCATAGTACTCGTGAATTAAAGTGCTTACAAATCAAGCAACTCAATTCCGAAAAATGTGTGAGAGGTACCACAAGAGAAATTATTCTTTAAAAATTTTATAATTCTCAAACATCGTCAATGACTTATTGTTGTACGATTAGAGTTCTACTTTTTCTTATTAAATGCAACTGGAACTAGTCTAATCGACTATTGTTTCATCCTAATACAATTCCACGTACTAATTGACCGTTTTGCTCTTTCTCTAATTATTATATTTAATTGTCTCAGCGAATCGGTGATTTACAAAATTTCTTTTTCTTTAAGAATGATAAATTCAACGGACTCAAAAAAAAATTCTAAATTTACCTTTCTTGTTTTCTAATAGCCACCAATTCATTTCTAATCTTAATTATTTACTAATCGGTTAGCAGTATTTTGTTGCCTAGTCAGCTAACGTCATTTCATCTAATTTTAGAATTTTTTTCCAAAAAAAAAAGAAAAAAAATTCTAGATGCCACAATTGTCTTTGATTCCAGTTAATAATAAGAAATTATATAATTGATCTTACTTTTACCTCTCACTTTTTTATCTTGTTTACTTTTTAATTTTATAATCTATCTTATTCGACTATCTTATTTTTGTGCCCACGACAAATCTTTTATTATTTTTTTTCTATTTTTTTTCTAAGAAGGTAATTTTTTTACCTGATAATTTTTGTAATTTGCTAGCTTACTTTGTTTTTTGTTTTTTTTTTTTTGCATTTACAAATTTCGATACAATTCTTCACATAAAATTATCGAAATAGAATCACTATTTAACTGTTACTTTTGTTAAATTTTTTGATTTGGCCAACACATTTAGAGTTTAGGTTTTTATATTCTATAAAAAAAAATTTTTTTTTCAAAAATCTAATAATTAATCATTTCTTTTTTTATCAAAAGATTATCATATTATTTTTGTATGCTTTACAATCGTCAAAGCTCATTCTGAATACATACTTGGCCATTCGCGGTGTATAAAATTACTTGAATCGGTAAGTTAACTTTAAAATAAACGACTTTTAAGTTTAAAATTTGATTATGTATTTGCCTAATGGTATATGATGATATTTTTTATTTATTATAGACAATTAATTTAAATATTATATTATGTTTAATTATTCTGAAAATAATTTTTAGAGCTTTTAAAAAAGCTTTTGTTTTTGCAATCAATGTAATTTTCTTATATGATCTTTTTAATTCTAAAACTAATCATGCGAATATATATTAAATAAAATAAATTTTGAAAAAAATTAATTAAATTTTAGATTAAAAAATTCTTCAATTAATTAATTTTTTTAAATAATTCGATTTTTATCGCTTGATGTAGACTAATAAAGTTCCAAAATGTGAATAAAATAATAAAAAAATCATGTTGCATTCTTGAAATTAAATTTTATGCAATAGTTATTATCAATGTATCTCCATCCTATATTTTCTTTGCTATATAAATGAATTTAAAAATTAAGTAAATTGAGCAATAAGTGCTTAAGGATGCACATATTCATGGATACACCTTTTCAGACATTTACTGCTTGATAGATATCAAGCAAAAAATCAGTCGATAAATATTCAAAATGATGTAAATTCAAGAATTTATTTGTGCGTTATGTGCCAAATAAATTCTAAACCAAAATCAATCATCTTTATTGATTAACATTTTTCATCAATCAAATTTAATTAAAAACATCATTTTTACGAATAGTCTAAATTATGCAATCAATGCATAGATTTTCTTGTGAATTTATTTTCAATCCACTACACTATGTTACAAATTGAATCTGTGAATGTAAATTTTCTACCTGTGAAAATTACATTTTATGTGCATGATGATTCGAGAGTTGGCAAGGAAAGATTAAAATTGACGATTCAAATTAAATCATTTCCATCGCTTAATGATTAATGAATTATGATCAATTTAAATTTATCTTGGTTACCTACTTAATAAATAAAATGCCTAGTAACAAGATGTTTGAATAAAAGCTCAAATTTAAAATGTCATACAGAATAAAAAAATCTTGGATGAATTTATACTATAGATCTAGTTTTATTTTTATCATATATGAATATTATTTTTTTTTCATTTTTAATAATTATTCAAATATTTTCAATAATTTTTCAATGTTGAGTAAAAGGGTGACTTATTATTAAATTGTAATTATGATCGATGAAAATACACTTAAAACCTGAAATTTTTTTTTGATAATCTGCATTTTTGCATATAAATTTAGAGTGCATGCGAATATTTCCTTTTTTTTTTCAATTTTGTATGGTAAATCTATACTTAGCAGTCTATGAATCATAACAGTTCAAATATCACTTATAGGTGCTTGATAAAAATTCAAATATTTACAAACATAGTTTAAGCAAGGCCATTCATTATAATTTCAATTAAATTTGTTTACATTATTTCAGGTTTTTTTAATAGTAACAAATTTTTTTAATCAAAAGTTAATACTTCAAAAAATCAATTTAAAAACCAATTTTCAATCTTTTTGTTTTGAATCCTTGTTTTATCTTTGTAGAAAACAGATGTTTGTTAGATATGAGTCATATTGTATATATCTGATAACAATGTGACGCTCTGACACTTTATGTGAACATTAACAATTAAATCATTGAATGAGAAATGAAAATTATTCAAATCGACGTGTCGGGAAGGATCCTTTATGTGATTAATTTTTCGTTCATCCAATGTAACCAATTATACCTTGAGTATTGACTTGCGTTATTTATTTGTAGGGTCTTTACATGCAGAAATTTGAAACTTTTTATCTTTCGTTTTTAATCGAAGCAGTCATTTTCTTAATTAATTAGTTTTCTCTCTTATTTAGCTGTTTAAATTTATTGAAAATCTATAATGTATTTTTTTTAATTGCAAGAAATAAAAATAAAGATTTTCGCTGTGCTTTACAATATACAAATGATTAAATTTGAATTTATTGAAAGAAAACAACCAGTTTATTACTATTTTACATGATTCTTGTAATTTTTGCACGTTTATTGTAGTATGAAAAAAGAGATGGTATTGAAATACGGTTTGTAAGACATGCGCTATCAAAGCAAGGTCAATCTTCATGCGCTTTGTTTTTTATCTGTGTAGACTTCCTGTGTTTACACCTTGTGAAACGTAGTTCTAAGTTGAAAAATAATTTATATTCAAAAATTAATTTTATATTATTTTGAAAATTTTATAAATCTTGTGCTTACTTAAATATCTGATAAAAAGTCCTTATGTATTCAATATTTCTTTTAAAATTTTTTATAAATGTCAATATTTTTACAGAAAATCTAAATCTTTTTATTAATGGGTAATTTATAAAATTATAAAATTAATTTGAAGCCCCATAAAGCATCACGTCATATCAATAATTATCCATAAAATCTTCAAAATGCATAATTGAGAATTTGATACTTCAAATTATTTTAGTGACATGATACTTGTGTTTATCAATAACATTGATAAAATAAATCTCGAATATTTTGAAGAAGTTTATTTTTTTTCACACTAAAATTGATATCATTTTAAAATTTTATAAATTCTTTAATATGGCATAAAAATAAATAGCTACACATCAACTAAATATTTTCCAAAGTTCGGACAAATTATATTTAAAAAATTTGTTCGATTTTGAATTTTTTTAATTCAAAATTTTAGTATTTCAAATCTT
>BLXL01010499.1:0-25140 GCA_023170135.1 Acarapis woodi
GTCTTATAATATTATCTAATAATCGATGAGTAAAGAAATAATCTGAAAATTCCCGGAAATGATCGGATTAGATTGTAAAATTTAAGTGCAAAGATCTAGAAAAAAGATAAAGCTAGGACAATGAAGTAAAAAAATTAATTGAATACTTCGAACCGAAATTCGACGAACCATTATTAATAAACGTATAAATTTTTGAGAAGGCTAACAGGTCTAATAAAAAAATTTGAAATAGAAATAAATCGATACTGTGAAAAGTGCTGTTGTAACACTTAAATGATCAACATGAAATGCAATAGAATTGAATCTTTTTAAGAATATGAAGCAGCATTAAAAAAAAGCAAGATCGTCAGTACGTTGAATTCAGACATGAACTGAAAATATAGAAGACCTGCTGACTAGGACTCAAAAAATAAATATCAAGAAATACATGGACAAAGAAAAAAAAAAAATAAAAAACGAGGAAGATTAAGAAAAGAGGCCTAAAAACCTCAAAGCTCTAGTTTTCAATAAAAAGAAACACTAAAATATGATCTGCGAGAAAAAAAGCAAAAATATGCAAATAGAAGGCAATAAATTACCTGTAAAAAAAGAATAAGAAAATAATAAAAATTTAGACGTTATAGGAAAGATGCTGTATGAGACAATATATACTAAGAAAGTCATAACTATAAATATTACAATTGAAGAAAAAGTCACATATGCATTTCACAATATCAGAGACCAAAATTAGTCTTTGCATTTATGAACCATTTGCCAATTAAAGGCGAAGTTCAAGGTAACATTAGCTTTTTAATAAGAAGATCGATATCATTTTTCGCATTGTTCGAAAAATCCCTGAAAATGTAAAATGCATTATATTTAACAGCAAAAACTTCAAATCAACTAATATCAAATTCATCTACAACAAGAAAACTAAGAAAAGACAGCCTTCATCACTTTATTCCATTATAAAAATTCAATATGATGTTTTTCGGGCTATGAAATGCTCTTAATAATTATTTAAGACTGATAAACATATTCTTTGGCAAAATAAAGTAATTCGATGTTTTAGTGTATATAGACCATATATCGGTCTTTTTCAAAAGCTTTGACAAACTTTTTATACATCTACAAGTCTTTAATCGAATCAAATGGTACAATATCAAGCTGAATTACCAGAAAAGTTTGTCCTACGCCTCGGTAATCATTTTCCAATAACACAAATCTCATCAGAAGGTATCAGCCCAGAACCAGAGAATATAGAGTCGATTCGAAAAGTACCAGTGCTAAAAAATATGAAGAATATTCAAAATCTCAGATGATTTTCAATCAGTTCTATAAGCAACCAGAAGATCAAGAGAAACTGATTAAATATTTGATAACCGAGCTAGAATAGTGATATTTAAAATAACAAAAATTCAGGAATTATCTAATGGCATGTGAAATTATTATTATAACAAATCAATGCGTATTATGTTTTTTGAATTAAAAAGAAAAAAAACCTCGCTTGATCAAATGGGTTATTGAATTACAAGAATTCAAATTCCAAATAAACCGCAAGAGTAGTAGTCGCTGGACAAGTATGCCTAAGCTATTACTTACATGACTCAATAAACAAAAAAAAACTTTAGCTCAATCAATATAAAAAGTCGGAAAAAAAAGGACTGTTGTATCGATAGGACAATGAATCGTCTCAATCATAATCAATCAAATCATCGCTCTACTCGTTTTATATATTCGAACAAAAAGGCTTATAAAAATCTACAAAAAAACACAAAACTCAATTAACCATGATATCTACTAAAGATGTGCCTCCTAACGAAGCTCTGCACGAACAACTAACAAAAAGAGCTAAGATTTTACGTGTATCAGTGCATAGAATATCTAAGAGTGGGTGTCAAATAGAGTAGAATAGAAACTATCTTTTCATTCTCTGTGCACTCGATTTTAGTCACAATTTCTCAAAAAAAACTTTGCAAAAGAAAAAAATGATACTTTAAAAAAATTACTCACTTTGTCCTGAAATAATTGATAAACTAAAATTGCATCGACTAAATTAATCAAATTAATCGCAATTAACCAAGGTATGAACAGATGTTTTTCTTTCTTGAAATTTTAAGATGATTATTATTAATTTTTTCAATTCAAAAATTTTGCGTTTGAATAATAAAAAATAAAAATTTAAAAATAATAAATATCTGAGTGATAATTTTCATTCAAATTGATTTAATATAGTGTTAAAAAAATTTTAAATTTTTTGTGTCTGATTAATAATAAAAACTTATAAAAAATTGAAGCTATTATACTCAAAAATTATCGAAAATAAAATACATAGATAAGACCAGCTAACAGAAGTAGTGAACAAGTTACTACAATAGAGGAGAGAATGATAGAAGTCCATGTCAGATGTTGAGCTAATTCTGAAAATGAACAAAAATCGATTATCAACATTATTTGCATAGAAAACTTCAATTGATTTTAAAATATTTTATAAAAGTTAAAAAATAAAAAATTTGGAGAAAATAATAGCGGATATTAAATTGATTATGAAAAAGAACGTTGAGTCATCGTAATTCATTTTAATTAATTAAAGTAATAAATTTATTTGCTAATTATATTTCAAAGTGAGTCGAACACAATTCTTAAAATTAATGAAATAAAATAGAAAAAAGAAAACACCTACTACTTTCAATTGGCGCAGTAAGTATATGAACAGTTTTGGATGAAAAAAGTAATGAGTAATAGATCTAAAAAAACAATCAATTAGAAAAACTTATTAAAAAATTCAAAATGAATGATAATGATTTTCAAGATCAATATTCAAAAATTTTAATTTAAACATCATTTTAAAAAACGATTTCCGAAATTTTAGAAAAAAGAAAAACAATAAAAAATTGCATACTAAAGAATAGATTGCAGTCAAATATGATCCTTTTTTTGTAGACAAAAAAAAACAACATCTATTTATCGAACATTTGTTTAGTTCGAACATTTTGATGCGACTAAAAATTGTTTCTAATTTTTCTAATTTTTTTCTGATTCAATACAAATCTATTGATAGAATATTGCAAGCAAAGTAGATTTACTAAATTGCCAGTGAGTTGATCAAATTTTACTGAATTGGAGATTGTTATTTATCGGTTAAAACGCGGATAGCAAATAAAATTTTTTATGTGGGGCAATAATTTGATTGAAAAGAAATTTTTGTTACAAAACAAATTCTGAATTTTATTATCCGCGTTTCATGTTTTGGTCGTTCACAACTCACGATCGAATGTTGAGGCTTACATTTCACAGTAGCTAAAAAATTATTGAAAATGCAATAATTAAAAAAGTTTCTCTGTAACGTTATTTTAAGCGCATTCCTATATGAATATTTATAGTTACAAAATAATCTAATACACTTTGAATTAAAAAAGAAATCACTTTTAGTTTTTCACTAAATAGCTAAAATAGATTTGAAGAAAAAATTAGATTAGGGTAACTATGAATCTATTCAGTTAGTCTTAAACATAGAATATACGACTTTTAATTGAAATTTGATCTTTTTCAATCTGTGGATTATATAATCTAAAACATACGTCAAATAATTGAAAAAATATTTTCGAATCATGCCTAAAATATCCTTCTCAAATAAATAATATTTAAGTTTTTATAATAATTATATAGTTCTGATTTTATTACAATTCTAATTCAAACAGCGGCATCTATTTTATGATCATTTGGTAAAATAAGAACTTAACAATGATATATCACATTAAATTGATTTTGCGAAAAGACATACAAATTATCGCAGAGTTCAGGATTCAAAAATTCAGTAAATTTTACCTTCAAAATTTAGTAATGTTTTGAATAAAATATTAATTTTAACTTTTGGACTCATTTCTACTTATAATAAACAAGATATGCTTAGAAGTCGCATCTTATTTGTCGGATCATATAAACTTCTTAATGAAAATTTTTTTGAAATTCAATTCAAAAATGCTAATTTGTTATTAAATTAAAAATAATTTTAATGTTGATCATTCAAGCAACTGAAAATTTGAGTTTTGTCTTATAAATTATTTTTTTTTTAATTTAAGTCTAATTTTATTCGCTCTAATTTTTAATTGTTTGATCGATAACAATAATTAATCAGGATAATATTTTTTTCAATACTCACATCAAATTAGTTCTAATTTTATTTTGTTTGATTTTTATTAAAATTCGAATCAATTTAAAGATCTAAAGTCAAATACATCCTAGTTTTTTGATAATCAAACTTTTAAAATAGTTTGTCTTGAAATCGATCCGATAATCAGGGAAGAAATATTATTATTATTAGAACCTCAAAATAAAATTTTAAAGCATGAATCACCTGTTTTTTTAAAGAAAAACTGAAATAAAAAATTTTTCGGTTTTTTTTTCAAACATCAAGGATATCAATTTCAAAGGATCTTAAAAAAATTAGTAAAACTATATTTTGAAAAATTTAGCGGAAAATCACAGGTATCGAATAATAAATTCCATTAATGAAATAATTTGGTTTTTAGCTTTTGTTCTTAAGTTTTTTCTTCAAAAGTATTTTTAAAATAATACTAATTTTTATAAGCTATTAAAATAGTAAAAGATTTAATTTTTATATATATTGAAATTACGAAAAATTTATGATTTGTAAAATTAAATAAATAATATGCTGACTACGATTTCTGTGTGTCTTTCTGAAAAAATTTTATGAAAATTATAACAAAACAATGTCGAAAGCAAAGATCGATTTATCATTAGAATTTCAATAAACAAAATAAACTAAAGTCATTACTGAATTAAGAATATATTAATGACGATGATAGAGACAACATTCACAAAAATGAAAATAAATAAGAAAAAAATTTGATTTAAACATAATACACTTATTTCAAGTGACTTATATCCATTAAAAATTTATATTAAAACAAAAATTATAAAAGCAATAATAATTATACAGTATTTTGTTCTACAAATTTGTTTGCTTAATTAGGAACTGAATAATAACTCACATTATTATTTGAAACAAAAATAAATAATTTTTATGGATAAACGATAAGATGCAATATAAGAGGTATAAACTAAGCCGCAAAGCAAAAATTCAAATAATTGAAAAAAAATTCAATTTACTTTTAGTGATTAATTTTTTTATTGTAATAATAATTTCAAACAAAAAATATCAATATCATTTTTCGAATTTAAAAGATAAATATGCTCCACACTTGAAAGTTTGTATTTCGGAAAAGACTGGGTTTGTGTCTTAAAATTCAAAAAAAAAAAAAAGAAAACCAGAAAATCGATTTGAAATAAAAAAAAATTAAAAATTTGATTTTATTTCATTATTCAGGAGGCTTAAAAATAAAATTTCAGAGATAATTAGAAAAAAATACTGGATAGAATTAGCGTTTATAAACCACAATAAGATCAAATAATATGACTTTTGCATGTTATAATTTGTTTTATACTGAGCCGCTTGATAACTTAGAATGAATAAATGAATGTTTTATATTATAGAATATTTCTATAAAATGATGAAGAAATAACTAATCTAATTATGAATTTGCAGCAATTATTTTATAACAAAGTTTTTATTTACTTATTCTTATTGTTTTATTATATATATAAAATTCACTTTAAATTTCAAATTGTTTAATTTTTTTAAATATATATAGTGAATTTAAATTTGCTAAAAGTGAATCATTTTTTTTCACGACCTTAAAAACTAAATTTTCATAGTGAGTAACATGTCATTCTAATTCATTAAAAAAAAAGTTTATCTTATACCTATATATCTATAATCACATCGATAAAATGATCAACCCAAAAAAAAATTCAATTTATTTAATAAATTTACCATGACATTGAGAAAGCTACTAAATTATTATCAATTAATTATTAACAAATAGATATTTGTTGAAAATTGCTGGCATAAAATAGAGGAAGTAAATAAATTTCAATATAGAGGATGGCATTGAGCCCACATAGACAAAGTTTATGACAAAGGTCTGAAATAAAGTCTAAAAACGTGAAATCTAATATTGAAATTTGCAGGAATATGATTTCAAGAATATTGTTCTTATTTAAGATTGATCGTATGAAATTACCTATCGTGCGCCATCAACACCTTGCTTAAATAAAACGAAAAACAATAAGCCATAATTTATATTTGAAAAACTACGCTAATCATAAAAATAAGTGAATGCTTAAAAGTGAATTTTTTTTAAGTACATAAAATAATTTAAAGCGGTTCATAAAAATTTTTAATATATTGCAACTGAAATTAGAATCTAATACAAAAAAAATTTAAAGAATGATACAAAATCAAGTGTGGGTTTTTAAGATTCCAAATATTTAAAGCATATTTTTTTAAAATTTGGTATAAAAGAAATCAAATGTATCAAAATGAAGACAGATGAAATAAAGTAGTCATGTTAAATACTAATTTTAGAATTCAGGTAATTATTTCAGTAAATTTTAATTTTATTGTTTATCTTAAAGAGTATGCTGTATAAAAAATTTGATCTTTGCTAGATTATTTGGATATTGTCCATTTATCTGATTGAGGCACATGCTTACTATTTCAACAATGGATACATGGCATTCAGAGAAAATCGTGAAGAGCCTGTAAGTCGATAGTCTATGGCTAAATTTCTGCTTTGATTTAATTATTCAAAAATAAATTGAAAAAAAAATTTTTTGTTCAATTTAGAACACCTCAAATTACAATTTTGAATATAGTGAACGTCATGATAATCAAAATTCATTTAGAAGGGAAAAACGTGTCGGAAATCGTGTGACGGGAGAATACGGATTCAGGTTGCCGGACGGAAGGATGCGTATTACACGTTACATTGCTGATGAAAATGGTATGCTTTAAATCAAAAATATGCATGATTGAAAAAGATTAAATTATTATTCATTTATGAAAGGATACCGTACAATGGTAGATAGTAACGAAATTACTAATAACAAACTATTGGATGACTGGGCAATAAAAAAATCCGAATTTGAGCGTTCGGCCGAATTTAGGATTAATGAAAGAAAAAAATTAGCCGAACAGAAACAATTTCTAAATGAACAAATCGGATTTTTAGAACAAAACCAAGATAAAGAAATCGAAAAAAAAAACTTTGAATTAGAAAATAAGATCAACAAAGAGAATAATCGTCAAAAAAATGAAGAAATTTATATTGCACCTTTACCAGCAATAGAAATTCAACGTCGAACTAAACAAAGAATCGATAAACAAGATTACAATGATGCATCCAAAAAGTGGATTCTAGATCAAAAAAAATATTTTCAAGGAGAACAAAAAGTCAAAGGAAAAACAATTGAAAAAAAAGAATACGATGATTCAATTGAGGAAATTCGTTTGCGACAACTTATTTTACAACAAAAAATATGGCGCGAGAAACAAGCAAAGAAACGTATCGGACAATTTCTGAAAAATAAAATATATAAAATTCGTAAACAAAAATTAGACAAGAAAATTGTTGAGGAACAAAAAGAGAATTTCAACCAACAAGGAACAACAGGAAAGACAAGTGATAATATTCAGAAAGAATACAAGTGGTTTAAAGAAAATGATAAAAATCTAACACGAGAAAATATTGGTCAATTGAATGAAAAATCTATAGAACAGACAAAAAAAAATCAAAGAATTGATATGAATTTTCAGAGCGTAGTTAGAGCAAATTTGGAAGAAAAAATTTTTGAAAAAAAAGCAACTAAAACTGAAAATTCAAAAGTCAAAATTATTCAAAGCATAAATAAGGAAATTAATAAAAAGATTAAAAGTGATGAAAAAAATAAGCTAAGATTAGAAAATAATGGAACAAATATAAATGCTAATTTAGAAGATAAGAAAGTTAATTCGTCATCCAAGGCCGCTGAATCTCATACTAATCAACTTGATAGCAAACCACAAATAGTAGAAAACGATATCAAATTTGAATTAACAAATGGTACGAAAAATAAATCAGATGCACAAAATCAATCGGAACCGAGAAATGAAAATACTAATGTCATTGCTTCTGAAAATAAGGGTAAAGGTGAATACAATAATGTTACTAACAATTATAATGTAGAGCATAAACCGAATCAGTTAAATAATGATCATTCTCAGAAAAGAAAATCTGTTAAAGAAGAATCGACATCTCAATTAGGACATGAACAAATAGTTATTAAAAGTGAACAAAATGAAAATAAAATTCAGGAAAATCTTACTACTGAATTTACAACTCAATCTCTAATTACTACTAGTCAATCACAAGAAACAACAACTAATACACATGAAAATGTTACATCAAAATTAGAATCATTTTCTACTGATATCGCAACTATTACACAACAACCGATTTCTTTGCAATAAAGCAAGATGTAATAAAACAACAATGTATTACAATTGTATCATTTGATCGGCAATAAAATTCCATTTAAAATAATTCAATAAATAATGTTTAAAAATTCGATCCGACACTATTCCCATGAGTATTTGATTTTCTAAATCAAATGATATAGTATCCACGCTTGTCCTTAGCAGAACTTAGAAAATTTGAATGTGGTTATTCATTTTTTAAAACAGCTCTTGAAAACAAAATTTAAGTATTTAAATAAAAGTTTTTGTTTTCTAATTTTTCAAAAATTATTTTTTTATAAAATTTTTATTTAATTAGAGGTTACGCCAGCGCATTTATATTATGTATCTTTCGATCTTCTCTTTTGCTCAAGTTGTTTAAATAAATTGAATTTCGATTCTTCTAAAAGAAAAATTTATTTTGATATTATTAAGGAGAGCATTGCCTTCAAGTTTTAAATTTCAAAATATATTAGCAGTCTTCTATAAATTAAAAATATGACAGCTCTGTTTTAAGATTTAAAATTTTTCATTTTTTATAAAGATGCTTAAAATTTATTATGAAAATTCCTGTCTAAACAATCAATCGTTCAAAAAAAGTAAATAGCAAAATAGTGAGATAATTTTTTCACCTTGAAAATGATCAAAATTCTTATCCTCTAATATCGCTTTTTTCGAAAAATTAATGCAATCGATAAAATTCAATTGATATTATTTGATCTCGAATGAAATATATCGACATCTAGTGTATCATTTACAAGCATGAAAATTTTTATGACGCTTAAAAAGTTTTTTCTAGATTTTGGAATGATTAGATTATAAAAACAATAAATAAAATTATGAAGCTGAATTTTTATAAGTTTCTATAAGCTTAAATTTTAATTTTTATTTTTTACAATTTATATGATAACATTTTCTTCTCAGCAACATCACAAAAATTTTCGGGGTTGATTAAACATCGATTTCAAAATGTGACTTGTTGATAACTTCATGGATTATAAATCGGAAATTTATAAGTTTAAAAAATAAACCTTATTTTTTTCGGCAATACTTAAATCGAAATCTTTCTAATTATGATTCCAAGATGTGATCTTGGGTAGAAATTTCTAATGTGTTTTTTATGTGGAAAATTTCAAATGTATTTACAGATAAAAATCTTCATTCAGTTGAATAAATCGAATAAAATATGAATCGAATAATAAATAATAATAAATATAAAAAATGAGCTGAAAATGTGTTGTTCATTCGCAAATTAAGTAGAAAAATAAATTTGGCCTTTTGTTCTGATAAATGGTATTCAAATTAATGAGCACGATATGCTTGGTTACCTATTTCTTGATTTCATTCTAATAAAATCAAAAAATTATAAAATGTAGGATCAGTTCAAATGCACAAAGTTTACAGAGAACAAAGTCTCAGCAAAAATTCTAAACGTACATTCTGAAACGGATATATATAATTTATACGTATTAAAGTAAAAAGATGGCAGAGGTTATTGGTCTAAAAAAATTATAAAAAAATTTAAAGCTACCGTATAGATTAAAAAAAAATATTTAGAACATTATATTTAGATAGCAGAGTACACGATCTATGATTTTCAATTTAAAAATTATTAAAAAGCTCAAGGCAGAACAAAGCAAGTAGTAGTAGACTATCAGTCTATACTTGCTGACTGATTTAAATGTACTTTCAAGGAGCAAGCAAGAAAAAACTTCTGTCGACCAGTTGGGCTGTAGGGAGTAGGGCTGAGAAAAAAGTTTTTACTTTTTTGTTTAGGCCGATAACGCATTTATAACTTCTTACATAGTCTAGCAATCTATTTATGCAATTTAAGATTTTAACTCTTGTTAAAAGATTCATCCTAGCAAGACATTAATTTTATATATGATACTTGTATATGTGCTTACAATATTCACAACTTGAACTCAAATTGCTACTCTAATATAATTTAAAAAATTTATATATATATATTTTTTTTACATTATGAAGTTATTCTCATCGTTTTTAAAGTTCGCAAGCTGGCCTTTACTTGAGTAGAATTCTTTAATTGATCGGACATTCTATAGAAATAAAAGAGAGAGGAAATCGTTATATTTGTTTTATAAAATACAGAGTCAATGTATACATACTAGATAGGAACTTGTATATATTTGAGGGGTTATACATTTTACTTGTGAAAAAATATGTTAAAAAATTATTATTTCTAAACACATACCCAATAATAGAAAATCTTTATAATTTTTCAGTCTATGGCCTTAACTTATAAATAGTATTTGCTTTAAGAAAAATCACCTAATACAGTAGAATTAATTTGAGATCTAAGTCTAGGCAAGAAAAAAGTTTGATTAAGCAGCGAGTTTGACATGCAGGCCGTTACTAAAAAATAGAACTTTGAATTCATTCCTGAAAATCGAGTATTATTTATTTTTTTCTTTTTAAACTATAATGAATTGCTACAAGTTCGAAGTAGTCGCCTCAAAGAAGATAAATCTTTAGCCACTTTTATTGTGCCGCCTGCTCTATGCATTTTTCAATTTTTGAACAGTTGGTCGATTTTTGGTTCATAAGAAAGTTTAAAAATAAAATGAAATGAGTTCAAATTTTTATTTCTTCAAATTTTAAATTGTCAAAAAACTCTTGTGAATATTTAAAAACCTAAAAGACGATGAAAATTTTGCTTATAATTTTTGCTCAATTTTGTAAATTTTAGTCTATTAGTCATTAATTTAATTTATTTACAAGTGTAAAATTATAAATTCTACATAGATTTTATAAAAAGTGAAATGAATTTTTAAAAATAATTTAAAAATGATATTTTCATTTAAATGAGATTTAAATTTGTTTGCTTAGCAATTAACTTATCGTACAAAATTTATCAGCTGTAACCACAAGTTTATTTAGTAAGCTAATTTGTAAGTTCAATGTCTCTTTAAAAATGAATTATTCATACAATAATTCTTTTGATAATTTTTTCATTGATTTACGAGTCTTGATTTGTTTTAAGTGCTTAAATAAAATAAGAAAAAACATCAAATAATAAAAAAGTTCTCAGAATTCAAAATTTAAAAATTATTTTTTATATATTTTCAATATAATTATTAAAAATTGCTCCTTTAAATTATTTCTTATCGACAAGTCATTTACAGAGATTTAAAGTCATTCTTGGATGTGTTGATCTGGAAAAAAAAATCTATTAGACCGAAAAAACCATATTCTAAATTATCTTTTTGTGTAATGTGTAATCACAAATCATCAAAAAATATGCAACATGTGAATTTGATTGATCTAAAAATAGTATTTAGTGAGGATGCGAAAGAATGGGATAAATATTTGACTGAATGTCTCACCGAAGCTATCGAATCGATTTCATATCAACTAAAGATCGTTCATGAACGAATAGAAAATTTGGCCGCTTTCCTTAATGACGATTTTGATGAATTCAAACAGCCTTTATCTACTTTAGTTATAATATCACCAGATTTTCTGAATTATGTTCAACAAAATAACGATTTGCGTAATTACTTTAAGCACTTGAAATCAAATCATACTTTGTGTATGCTATGTGGTGTGAAGGAGAGTGAATTAACGAAGCAAATAAAAGAAAATCTAGTACATTTTGATAATTGGCAATGTTTAATAGCCAAAGAACAAGATAATAAGTTCATTTATAGTGTAATCGACACTATCTGTAGCATTTTAAATCAAAACAAAGAAAATTTTGACGACATTTATTCACCTTATAGTTTTATAACGTCGATCAAAACCAAAAGATCGGTTCCAAATTATACAAGTGAATATAAAAATATAGACTCGATTAAAGTTAACGACGAATCAATAAATGAGGCAACATATAAAAAAAAAATTAAACCTAAATTTAAGATTACACCCAAAAGGGTGAAAAAGGTAAGAATATAAGTTTATTAAAAGATTGAGTCTAATCTTAAAAATAGTAAAATAAAACTTAGAAAATTTATATATGAGTTTCTTTTAAGAAAATATTTTTTAAATAAATTTCCATGATTATAAGTCAATATTCATATTTTTTTTTAAGCAATTCTTATTTAGGGAAAAAAATTCTTCCTAAGAATTTAATAGGTAAAAATCTAAGAAAAAACTTGTCAGGTAAAAAATAAAATTGATACTGAATGATAATACATAGTTTTATTACATACACTTTATATTAATTTTATATTTTACAATATATGATTTATAGCTCAGCTAAATATTTTCAACATTATAATAGCTAATATAAGTCCTTTGCTTTTAGGCAATCCATTTTTATTTTTTGACAAAATTGTTGGTTAATTGAAAGAATTGCAAACGTCACTGTTAAGCATCCAGTAGCTAATGTTTGAGTCAGTTCTTAATATGAGCATCAAAAAAAAAACACAGGAAATTGTTTTGAAATGTAATATTTAATGATAGAAATTTCTATAAATTTTTTTGCGTTTACAATCATCTGAAATGAAAAAATGGGGGGAAACTTTGATCGAAAGATAGACAAATTTGTTTTTAAAATCCGGATGTTTTTTTTTATTGTAGTTGTTTATTCAAAAAAATTATATATACACATTTAAGAAAAATGGCCTCAAAGATGTTGACCAGTAAGAGATGAAATTTTTATTGTTAAATATCTTTAGACAGAAAAAAAAACTTTCTGAATTCCATCTGTTGATTATGCGCTTCGGAACAAAACAGAATTATTAGAGCTTGATGAAAAAAAAAAATTTTTTAAAAATTTAAAACTTTATTTTAATATATTTTGACCGCATAGACATTTTCATCAAACTGACCATTCTGGAAATGCTAGAATGAACAAAATTTTTTTTCATAATATGACGGCTATTATTTTAACTTATTATCGACAAATGTTTGATAATGTTCTTTTTCAATCCAAAAATGAAATAAAAATTAAAAATCACGAAGATCATAGTGATCTGTTAAATCTACAATGCAAAAACGTCTATTAATTACTTTATGTTTTGAAAGAAAAAAGTACCATTTGATTTGTATTTTAAAATCATTTATATAATAAAGATGCACATATGCGGTTCATCTGAGTGTCTTAATTGATTTATTAATATATGCATTTGCAGAACAAATATCTTGTGTTGTAAAAAAAATTTAATGATTCTTTTTAAAAATATTAGTTTTTTATATGAATTTCACACTTTACCACTTATGTATGCAAAGATCTTTAAAATTTAATATTTTTTTATAGTAATATTCAAACCGGAAAGGGTCATTTTTATTTTTTTTTTTTGTATGTTTTCTATAATGTGTTTTCAATATGTGTTAGGAATTTTATTCTTAGTTAAATATCTAAATTAGTCTTCTGGATAGAAACATGATCAAAATTTTAAAATTTGTTTTTTAAATTTTTAGTATTCTTTAAAGTTCATTTTTGAAAGCGTTTTTGAAAATTGATTAATTTTTTAATTTTTAAAAGGACAACAACAAAATATATATATTACTAGATGAACCGATCAAAAATGGAAGATGTGCCAAAGTGACATTAGAATTCAAGACGCCATCTAAGTCAAATCAAAAGTGTAAACAAGAATTAAGAGAAATTAATGTCAAAACGAAAAATCCCTATACTCTTCAATTTATAGTCTCAGGTAAGTTTTATAAATGATTTTTAAGTATGATCGCCAGATACAATTGAATAAACCTTATTAATTTCTTAACCTAATAAACATATGTTTATAATGATTAAATGAACGATATATTTGAACGCTACATATTCACATAGTTTATTCACATATTCATAAAATTTTTCAACATTCTTATTCATAAATAATGTCTAAGATAATTTCTAAATTGTATCAATTAGTCCTCTAAATATAAAATCAAGATAGCCTTCGAGTAGTAATGATAGTGATAATTATCTTTATAATGGTAAAAATGATAAAAATTCTTTTTCTCGGACTTTTATTTATAAAATTTTTAACGAAATCAATTTTCCTTGTCGGCTTGAATAAATAAAAAAATTATTTGTATTAAAATGAGTTGCTTCATATTACTTACAATTAGCTGAAATGAAGTGAAAAATAAAAAATTGAGAAAATAAAATTATCAAAATCATTATAAAAATTCTTAAATTCTATATAATTTTTCTTTTTCTAAATGTAGACGACTTATTAAAAAGTTCAAAGATAATAAGAGTGAATTTATTTATTGAACACGATAATCAAACGGAACAACTAGGTGTACGCTTATTGAAATGTGAAATAGAAAAAAATGAGAATTTGATTGAAAACTTGAGCCAATGTTTACCAATATTATCGAATAGTTTGGGATTAAATTCAATTGATGAACTAGATTCAGAATTAGAGAAAAGATTTAGGCGGACAATTCCAGTAGACGATTTGAACGAGATTTTGAGTGCCGAAAATGATATAATTGAACATAAACCCATTATAGAAGATTTATTGACAGGTGATTTAATGCATCCAATTCAACCTGCAAGAAACGATCAAAATTTTAATAGAAAAAATGAAATTACAAATCACATGATTAAGACAGTTAATAAAAAAATTTTGAAAAACGAAAAAAAGGGTCTCAAGTACGAACATGAATGTCCAACTTTGATGCACTTTGCAGCTGAATATAATCTAAAAAAATTTGCATCTAGTCTCTTGGAATTAAAGGCGTCTATTAATATGTGTCACATTAAAAACTGTCATGGATTGACACCGATGTCGATTGCAAAATTGAATGGACATAATGAGATTAGTCAATTAATCAAAAAATGTATGTACAGATTCTCCGTAGACCAAGATCAGATTGTTTTATCAGATCAAACAGATTATGTAAATGTATCAATTGTTAAATCATTGGCTAAGGGAAATGAGCAAACTAGTGATTTCACATCTGATGGTTCAGATCAAAGTTCAATCGATGGAATGGACTCGATTGATGGACCAATTTTAAAAAATAAACCCTTTGTAAAATTGACGAATGCTTATGAACATGATCCTATATGTAAAACAAGACAAATTAAATTAGGCAAGTTAATTGACTTAGATAGTTTATCTACAGATAGCGAGAATTCAAGTGATAAATTACAATCAAAATCAAACAAAATCAATCAATTGACAAATTTAAATGAATTAAAGCAGCGAACGGAAAGCTATGATTATGATGTAGTTAAAACAAGTCCAAGGAGAGCCAATTTACCTTTAGATTATACAGATAAACTATCAAATTCATTTGATAAAAAATTGAAAAATTGCAAAACAAATTTGATTAATCGTTTCGACGATATGAGAGTTAGTTCGTCATCTTCATCAACAAGTCAAGATACAGCTAACCAAAGTGACGCGTTAAAATCGATTGATGTTCTTCACACAATTAATCTCACTGAACCCCAAATAGAATTGTTGAATACTGCTAAAGCATTCAAAATGGGTGTTTATACCAACGATGAATTGGAAATTAAATTTAAAGAATGGGCTGCTAAATATCATTATAAGATTATTCATCAAAAAGACTCAAATACTGTTAATAGAATGGGCAAAAGAAGTGTCAGCTCATCACATTTACTTAGTCAGGATACAAAGTCAGAGTCTAAAGATAGTGGATGTAGTTCAAGATCAAGTACAATAAAAACTTGTTTGAGTAATATCAATTTGAATGCTGAAACCTCACCTTCGAAATTTTCCCAATTTAAATTAACAGATTGGTTTTACCAATTGACAGCTAAACTAAAACAAAAAACCGATCACACTCATAAATCGCCGAAATTTGAAAAAAAGGTAGATATTTTGAAATGAAATTAAATAAAAAATTTGAAAAATTTATAAAGAAAATAATTTAATTATTTTTAAAAGGAAAAACTAATCTCGCCCACAAAAGTAAGCTCGCATTGGACAAAGAAACTATCATCAACAAATGTTCGAAAATCATTGTTTGAAAACAAAGATTTAGAACGACAATCTAAAATGTCATCAAAAAGTAAGTTGTCCATTATCAATCCGACTGACGAATGAATTATAGTTTTTCTCTAAATTTTTAAAATTAGGCAATCAATCAACAATTAATCAAGAAGAGTCAAAAATGAAAAGTTTTACACTGCCATTAAGAACGCAAGTTTCAAAAGTAGGCCTAAGTCCAACAGCTAAATTGCGAAATAAATTAAATTTCAAGAGAAACAGTCAAAAAGTAAGTTTAGCCGATGATTCACAAAAATTAAAAATAAGTGATAAATTGGCTAATGTGTTGGATGAAAAAAGTTCGAATGATAAATCAAAAGATAAATTGATTGAAAAATTTGGTGATAGTCTTGGTAATAATATTGATAAGTCAACCAATGAAAAAATGATAACTACAAACGGTAAAAATAGTATAAATGTGGATCGCAAATCACTTGATTTCTCATCACTCAATATGACATGTAATGCCGAATGGAATGAAGCTAATAAAACAAATAGAATCAAAGAAAAAAATCATCTTAACTTATTTGAATATGATCGCATATCTTTTGGGTTACCTGTATTGGTCAGGAAAAAATCTAGATAAACTTATTTAGTACATATCTGGCATAATTTTTTTTTATTGACGTCTAAAAGATTTGAAAAAGCACAATAGAAAAATGGGCAAAAAAAATTTCAAATGATAATTTTAAAGGGAAATGAACGCTTTTGGGAAATTCGAATCAATAAACAAATTTAAATAAATCCAAAGTTTAAATAAATATTTGTTTCCTCATAATTTTTCATTTCTTTATCGATGTTCATTCTAATAAGTTTGAAATTTTTCATCTCCAGTTTGGTTAAATTATCACATGCACTCCTACTAAATTGATTGATCTTATTTAAATGAAACGAAAATCTCAAAAAATTGCCAAATCAATTGAGATAAGATTTCTTAAAGATTGTTTTCTAGTCCTTTGATTCCATAATCAAAATTTCGATAAGAATTTTAAATGGTAAAATTCTTTGAATGACTTGATTTATTAATTAGGCTTACCATTTTTCAATATCGACTTATAATTTATATGATAAAAAAAGGAAAAAAATATTTATCAATTTATGGGTCGATTTAAAACATTGTAAATAATTTTTATTCCTACTCAGAATAACAAATTGAATCCTATATGGTATAATTTTTTTTGTCTTCGTCGTTTATTTTCTTGAATTCTTTGCTAGCTTCCTCCAATATGGGCCGGTAAATGTATACTCCACTAACAACACTAAATATTATAATCACTATCATCTTTGGTTTTGAATAAAAATTATTGATGTACATTTTTCTAAATCAATTAATTTTGGTTTGAATTAAATCCGTTTCAGGTTATTTATATGTTTATCTTTTGAAAAACATTTATAATTATATAATTAGAAGATTTATGAATGCTACATCTTTGGATTTAATGCGTCAATAATGAGCGGTAAATTTAAAATCATATTTTTTATTTATTAAAAATAATGTATGATTCATTACTTTGAGTACATGATATCATCAATCAATTTATAAAAATTAATTGAAGGTATATCATGTAAAAAGATAAAAATTGTACTGATATAATCGTTATGATTTACATTTACAAGAAAAAAATAGAAATATGGCATTTTTTTTATAAAACTACATATTAGATGCATAATTTCATTATTTGATGTTTTATTTTACGACGTCAAGAACATTAGAATCAAAAATTCTGTTTTTTGAAAATTTAAATATCATTTTCATTCATAGTCAGAAGAATATATATTTTTAAATAGCTTATTAATCAATAAAAAAAAAATCGATTTTGAAAATTTATTCTAAAAAAAAAGAAATTTATTTAATCATAAGTTTTATAATTATATTGAATAAATTAAAATTCTTTTTAATAATGGTAGTTATCAATAATTTGCGAATCAATCTGGATAAAAAATTATCTTTTTTTGTAATTAATCTTTTCAATTTTTAAGAATCTGTTGAAATTAAATTTTAAAATATTATCAAATATGGGTAAATTTTAACAAGTTACCTTCCATAATAATTAAAGATAAGTTTCACTAAGAACTAAACAAACAGGAAATTGCACAAATGAATCGAAGATGAAATCAGTGTGAGCAACAGGTCTCTAGCAAGGATAGAAATGATTTTTATTGATTAAAAATTTAAAAAAACTCTTTCAAACTGATATTGAGACTTGATTTTTTTTTGTTTTGACAAATGACAAATATTAAATTTAGATTCATTATCATAATATGTAGAAAAAAATTCAAATTTATTTTCATTTAAAGATAAGTTTGTTGTTATCATTTGACTGATCTTAGAAAAGCTTGTCGTTGTTGTTTGGTTTGAATTATTCAAAAAAATTAGTCTTATTTATGGTAAATTATTTAACGCGTGACAGAATTGGATATGAAAGTTAATCTCCAGTCATCATTTCTAAGAATTCTATTTTTTCAAAGGTAAGAAATTAATATTTTAATTTTAATCATTTCATAGAAATACATTGTTTTTAAACTCACCATCGAAATCAACAGTACCTGATCCATCAGTATCGATTTCGGCGATCATTTCATCCAATTCATTGTTAGTCAATTTATCATCTAATGCTCTTAAAATATCTTTTAAGTCGGATGTCTTAATGTATCCGTTGCCTAAGCGATTAAAAAACAAATTGAGATAAATTATTTTGATTCTAAAAATTATTAATCAAGTTTAGATTTTAATTATACCTTCTTTATCGTACAATCTGAAAGCTTCCTTAAGTTCTTCCTGCATGCCTTCCGCATCTTCCTCAACTAAACAAATAATAAGTATAAAAATTAGATACCAACAGAAAAATTATCATAAACAATCAAATTTCAAAAATCTACCTAAGAACTTGGCGGTCAATGTCAAAAATTCTTCGAATTCCTATTTTTATTTTTTAGACAAAAAAAAAATAAGCAAAACTTAAAATTTTTCGATTTGAAAAAATTAAATAATTACTAATTGACCAGATCCATCCGCGTCAACTTCTGCAATCAAAGCTTGTAAATCACTTTCTTCGAAAGTTTGACCAAGTGTTCTTAAGATACTACCAACGTTATTGCAAGCAATAGATCCTTTCTTTTCACGATCAAACATGTCGAATGCTCTCTTCAACACTAAAATTTGGTGAAAAAATCTTTGTCAGCGCATATATTTTATAATCAAATCACGATTAAATTGGTTGCTAACAAATTTTGTATCATTTTTTTCAAAAGTTCATTTAGTGTTAGTGTATGATTTATACAAAATAATTTTTTTACAATAGAATGCTTTTGAATTAAAAAAATTAAATTAGGATAATCAAATTATTGCAATCATGGAATTTCGAATTTTCTTTCCGAAAAAAATGAGTTTAAATCATCAGTGCGACGGCTAATGAAAAGGCAAATCATTTTTAATTGTATAGCAATCACAAAAAGATGCGTAGAAAAAAATTAGTTTTATTCATGCTCACACGTACACCTACAAAAAATCAACTTAAAAACTTTTTATCAATTTTTTTCGTTTTATAACTAGCTGAAAAATTATGTTAAATTCAATAGATTGATAATATAATATTTGATAAAATTTGTAAGCTATATATTGAATTAAAACGAGTGGTTTTGAAAAGATTTTATCGGAAACGCTTACTTGTCACTTGTTCTTTTGTTAAATCGTCGGCCTACATTAAAAAATAATAGTATTAATAATATTATTGTTAAATTTAGGAAAAAAAATATTCGATTGTATATTTAATGAATTAATAATATTAAATACAAAAAAAAATATTCACCATTTTTTAATCCTCTAGGAATGTTCGACGAAGAAAGAAAGCTATTTATCCGACGAAATCCGAAATAATTTATCAAATAACTAAAAACGATGATTGAGGATTGGGTCAAATCACATTGTCGATAACAAATACATATTATAGGGTTATCACACGAATGTATTAGGGATAGTGAATCGATTTAAATTTTATAGATTAAAGTGATAAAAAAAAATTAATATGAAAATAAGCTTAAGAATTAAATTTAAATCAAATTAATCGATTTTAAGAGGGACAGAAGTGAAGAAAATAGAGAAAAAAGGCAAAAAAAAAACCTTACACTTTTTAAAGATGCTCACTTGATGAAAACGGAACGCGTTTACAAAATAATTTTTTCTAAAATCTTAAATTAGAAATTGCTTAGTACATAGTATTTAGATTTGTTTAGAATAGTTGGACGAATGACGGAGGTGGGAGAATGATTAAGGTGCGTTTGACTACTCGAAAATAGTTCTAAATAAGTGTGTCTTTTTTATGAAAAAATAATAAGTTAAATTTAGATAAATAAAAATATTCGCTTAATAATTTATATTGTAAAAGAATCTTATTTGTATTTTCAATGAGATTTTTAAATTTTCCATTCTCTCTATGTAATTTTGAAGTCTTAAACTGACTGAATGAAAAATCTGCCCGACTTTATTACTATATTCTCAAATTAGAAGAGTAAATTTCTCATAGAATTCAAGTTTGAAAATTTGGCAAACTTACAAGTTCAATTCAATGTTTAGTCCTGAGTTTTTCTTTAAATATGATTATTAATTATTTTATATTTGAATATATAGACATCATAACAATGTTTTTAAAACCCGAACAGCTACAAAAAAATTAACTAAGAAAATCTTATGCATACTTTTTTGAATTTAAATATTCAATTAAAAAATTTAGTTAGAAAAAGGAGTTTTAAATTTTCATTTATTGGATGATAAAGAAACGAGCGAAAAGGAGGAAAATAATTCTATAATTTCTGATTCCGTTTGAATACTAAAACAAATAGACCAGATATTAATGAATTCTCGTAAGCCATCGAAAAAATTTTACAAAATTATCTTTAGAATTTATCTAAACAAACCTTAGAATCTGACTCATTCAAATCTTATTATACTTATAAAGAATTAGATTTTCTGAATAATTTGAAATTAGATCAACAGCTACTTTCATGAATTATCTTAATTATGTTGGAATTAAATTATAAACTCTTTTCGAACTATTTTTTTTTACTTTTATTTGAGAAAAATGATTGGAATTTATTTACAATGGTAGTAACTAATTATAACAACGATTGAAAATTGAAAACTTAGATCAAAAATTAAAAAATCAATAAAACGTTATTCTAAAGAACCGTGCCGAATCTAGAAATAGATTGATTGCAAATTCATCGATTAATAATTATTTTAAAAGTTGATATCGCTTAAGATTTTTGACTTATTTAATAAATTCAATCCGTGGGTTATTTGTTTTCATGAAAATATTTGATAGATATCAAAAAAGAAAAAAAATAGACTAATGATTACGAACTCAAAATTTTTAATCTTTTATCGCCAGTTATAAAAAATCTCGAATTATAAATGAAATTAGATCAAGAAATTAGATTTCTTTTTTTGCTAAGAAAATTTTTATACAAAAACTTGAAAATAATAACTTAAACTAGAAAGCTGCATAAAAAGTTTTTAAAAAAATTTACATAAAAATATGAGAATGTCTTAAAACCTATAATGTAAATGCGAAAAAATAATTATTAGCAATAATGATTCTGATTGAAAGTATTTATGCGAAATGAAAAAATCGTCTTCTTTAGCAATAGCATATAATTTTTATTATCTCGAGATGAAATTTACAAAAGGTAATGAAATTTAAGAATCAAATCAATAAATATATTTTTCTAGTTTTTGAAAATTTTTAAAGTAGACAAGTTTAAAGCTTGATTTCTACTCAAAATTATAAATTGATTACTTAGCGAAGTAATCGACTAGTCAATTATTCATTTTGTTTGGATTTAAGATAAATTTGCAATTTGTGGGTGCTTGATTATATTAGTCATTTTTTAGATCATCAAATCTATTGAGAGATAATTTTTTTTGTTTTAAAAAATTTTTGTAAAACTGTTGATTTAGAGCATTGTTGACCGTGGGGTTGATGAGTTGATTAATGAGAATTTGTGACTGCTGTTGTGAAGATGCTTGATTCATATTTGCAATACAATTTAACATTTGAAAATTAATCGAAGCAAGTGATTGAGATGAATTAATATTATTAAGAAATGTTTCTCTATTTTTAACAAAAGACTCATTGACCTTCTGATTGATAGACTGATTATTATTACTAATTCTATTATTTGTGTTTTTAAAATTATCATTGTTGCCACAGTCAACTTCATTTTGCATGAGCAGACTGTTCAAATACATAGATACATTAGAATCATCACGTTTCTCAAAATTATTTGTTTTGTTTAAATTACCTAAATTATCATGACTAATTACTGGATCGAAAAATGTACTTAAATGATTTTTTTTTGATGAACATACTAATTCATCTTCTATCTTTTTTGGAGGTCTGCCTCTTTTGCGTTTTAATAGACTATGAGATCCATCTAGAAAATTATTTTGTAGCTGCTGAACTTTATTCGAATTTAAATTATAAAATGGTCGATTTAAAATTTTTGAATTCAAATTAGAATATGAATTAGTAAATGATTGAATAGAATTTGCAATAGAGGTTTGGTTCGAAATTGTGTTCGAGTTATTAATTGAATTCGAACATGAATCGTATTTACTATTATAAGTTGAAGAATTGATAAGTGTTGCAAATTTTTCGATTTCATCTTTTGTAAATTGTGGGCTGTTTTGATTACTGAACACCTCATTCTCACTTTTTTTTTGACCACATTTGCTGTTCAGATTGTTTGAACTACTATTCAAATTGCCATTGCTATTTAATTGATCTAGTGGCGAACTACTTGCCAAGTAATTGGTTTCTGTATTTGCATCAACTAAACTGTTTGATTGACCAATACTATTCGAACAATTGAGATCTGTTCTTAAATTGATAGATGATGAATTGGAATGAGTGACATCATCACGAAAACTTTCTTTCTGTTCATTTTCGTGTTTTTTAAAATGATGTAAGCGCTTCAATTCGCTTCCGTTTATTGAAATGACAAAATTACAGTTAAACATTTTACAGTGATAATGTTTACCCAATTTTATTAGATTGCACTCATATAAGCCATTTCGACCATCTTCACATTTAACAAACATCATCGATGTACATTCATCAATCAAAATATGATTTCTTGCATGATCCTCTAAATTCGACGATATACATGTCTCATCACACTTAATACACCGATAAAATTTTTGTTCATTTATCGTTGTTCTAAATAGATGCACAAATGATGAATAAAAATATATTGGCCACATTACAAATTTAAATGTTAATCAAATACTTACTCGGTGAAATATTTTAGACATGTTTTTCCTTTACATTCTTTAACTAAATCCTCAAATGGTATTGAACAAACTGTTGATAAAGGCAATTGTTGAATTAAAGTATCGATTTCAGGTGTGTAAATGAATCCAGGATATTGTTCGGTATCATCAAATACGGTGGTCTATTTTTCGGAAAAATCGTCAATAAAATTTTTTTAAAAATATTTTTTGAATTAAGAAAAAAGTGGTAAAATATTTTTGATAATATTTACACTTATGGTTATAATTGAATTTAAATTTACATACATCAAATGCTAGCAAATCACCTAAATTACCAAACATGTTGCAATTTATTTGGGCGAATAATATTTTATTGTACGATAATTCAACTTCTCTTCGTTCGTGTTTCTTTCGATGTCCATAAAGCTGTCCAGTTGTTTCAAATACCGCATTACAACCTAGAATGAGATGGAGACACATTTAATGATCATAAAAATCAGTATTAGAAATGAACTTTTCTTTTTTGATAAATAATTAAATTCAAATAATAATTTAAATAGTGTGCAAATATATCTATCTTCATCATATAATTTGCTTTTTCTTAGAACTTAGTATATTTTTTATTGTTGATTAAATCTTTCATAATGTAAAATTATGCATTCTAAATTAATTTAAAAAAATTTAAACAATCAATATTCTTTTTTTCAAAAAATAAGTGTAAATACTTCCATTTAATTATTATTTTAGTTTTGCATTTTGTAAATTATTCAAACTCTTTGTTTTAAATTTTATGAAACGCTCAATATTAATTGATCTACTAAAAATCACGAATGCATGGCCAATATTTATAAAAATTTTTTTAACATATACAATATATATATTTATTAATTAATTAGTATTATTCTTTTTTTTTTATTTTTTTATTTTTTTAATAATCTATTTGTCAAATTCAATAAAAATATACTTCAAGGAATTCGACTAATTGTATTGAAATTATTTAATTTGAATAATCAAATGTACTAAAAAAAATTATTCATATAATTAATAATCTAAATTATTCCTGATGAAATTTTTTTTTTTGCTATAGTTTAATTCAGACAAAGAATGATGTTTTTTTTGTTGAAAATAAATCGCTTCGTTACATATTACAAAAAAAAAAATTTTAAGTGATAAAGCCTATATTTTATTGATCAAAGTAAATCTGATTTTTATTTTGTCAGTCAATAAAATTATCAAACTAAACTATCAATTATTTCATAATTTCAAATCTACATAAAAATAAAAAATTACCGAACTATTACAAATTCAAAATTAAATGAAACTTAAGTCAACCATTTGAAAAAAATCATGAAACATTCCTAAACTTATTAAACGTGATTGAGTCAAAACTCAAATAATAAATAATAAAAAATGAACCTTTTTTTCAATAGTCATTAAAATATGTCGCTTTTGAAAACATTTTCGATCAATTAATATTTTTTCGTTTTGATTTTTTTTCTAATTTTATTTCGTATATTTTAAAAAATGAGTGCAAACTTTTAGAAAAATCTAATAAATTTATATGCGATCGAGATTAAAAATTGACTCAAAATTTT
>BLXL01010500.1:0-23256 GCA_023170135.1 Acarapis woodi
TATATTTAAGCTATTAGGCATAAAATTAAAACAAGTAGATACATATAAACAACCTAGATATTTTTTATAATTTAGACAAAGTGCCTGTAATAGATATTCATCTTTTTCAATATATTATATTGGATACATATTAAAAAAATTGTTCTTTTTATTCTTGATATAATATTTGATCAAGGTTTGTTAAGCATAGTAAAAAGGAAAAACTTCAATCAATGATCACTCGTTAAGAAAAGCATCAACCGGTCGATTGAAATTATCATGTTATACTCGAATGTATCAAGTGGATTAAAGAGTGAGTAGTTCTTAGCAGCAGGTTCAATAATTTCAAAGGATGTAAATATACTAAATAACGAAAGTTTGTTTGAAAAAAAGTTCGTCTGCGTGTGCATGTTCTAAATATTATGTTAGCAATGATCAAGCATCTTCGTTTCTTGAAATTACTTAAAATAATAGCACACTAAGACATTCAAAGACAAATATAAAGATATATAGCAGATTCACTTGCATTCTCGAATTCGAAAGCTGGTTCAGACAAGGGGTTGGCACAATAAATAAAGCAATTTACAGTTAATGGCTCGCACACACTATAGTTGCCCCTTGCCTGTTAACCCAGACAAATTTTTAGTTCTACTTTTAGAGAGTTGTTTTCCAACTTATGCCGAATTTTAATTTTTAGTTCTAGAATTCTTTGAACGTGCAAACGTATAATATTTTCTTAAAAAAATTTTTTTTCATTAAAAAAAATATTGTGAATATCATTTAATAATATGCTTATTTCTATGGGCTTACAATGTATTAAACAAAACTTTATTTATATTATTTTTTCCATTAAATTATAAAATTTTCAGCGTAATATTTTTGATGGTCTGTTTAATTTTAATTTCTATCAAATCAAATGAATTAATTAATTATTTTTCTACAACTTAAGATTTGTGTTTGCAATGTAAAAAATTTACATTTTTTTATCAAAAACTATGAAAATAAAGGTATGCTTTCTTTTATTTTATTAACCTAATTTATTTTAGATTATTGCAAGAAAGATTTTGTCTAATTTCAATTTAAAGAATGTTTTAAAATTTTTAGCATTTATTTTACAGCTTTGGAAATATGAATATTATAGAAAATTCTCAATTTTAAAAAATTTTACTTATTAATGTTTATTTTAGGTTCACTAGTCGATAGTGTTCAATAATTTTGTACACTCACAAGTTCGTATTTATAAAATTTGTGTGATAATTAATGCTTGGAGTATTTATATTTTAAAATTTACAAAATCAAAAAATTTCATTATATTAAAAGTTTTTTTTCTTAAAAAAATATATTCAAATAATTATTTCGAGCAACAGGTGAATTTGTGTAATTAAGTTTGTGTCTATGTTTTTGTGCTTTTTTTGAAAATATTTATTTACTATGATTTTTAAATTTTTTTTATTAAGACTATCGATCTAAATAGATCAATGCATAAATCTATCTACAATGCTTATTATTAATCAAAAAATTTAATCAACTATTATTGGCTAACTTTTTTTTTTGTAAATAGTTTTTTTTCTAAATTAAGATTTCGAAAAAAAAATTTCAAAAGTCTATGTTTTATCAAAACAAAATGGCCACTAAACAAAATTTTCTAGATCCAAATGAATCACAAAGACAACGTGCATTTCATTTAAATCATCATCACAATCCACATATCTTGCATCACAATTCGCAAGCAAATCAAATTCAAAATCAATTTTTGAATCCATTAACACGTGTATATCATCAATTAACTACCACAATACCTAATGTAACTCAAACTCATCATTTTCACCATAACAATACTTTTCATAATACAAAAACTAATGAACCAAACGAAGACGATAGCTTTTCTTCAATTTCAATGTTGTCGTCCGAACAAACAAAGCGCAAAATCAGATGGATACTTAGTTTAGGACTACTTTTACCTGCTCTGGCAGCCATTATCGGTGGGTTCACAATTTCCTAAAGTTTGAAGCCTTTAAATAAATTCTACAGCAAATTTTTTACTAAATTTTTTTAATAATAATTTTTAATACTTGTAAAATATATTACAAATGTTTATTAGCAAATCATCAAAAATCAATTTTATTTTCAGTAATGATTAGTACAAAAAAAATATGAATCACATTTCCTTATCTGATTTTTTTAAAATAATTATTCTAGTTGTAGTTTGAGAAAATTTGATATTTTTCAATACAAAGATAATTTTTTTAATATGTATCCAATATAATATATTGAAAAAGATGAATATCTATTACAGGCACTTTGTCTAAATTATAAAAAATATCTAGGTTGTTTATATGTATCTACTTGTTTTAATTTTATGCCTAATAGCTTAAATATAAAATTAGATATATTTATATTACTTATCGATATCATTGAAATTCCATATTTAAAAAATTCGATAAGCTGCACATTTTAAAAGCTAAGAAAATAATATTTATATTATATCTAACTATTTAATTTTTCAAAAATGCATATATAAAAATATTTTAGACGTAAAATATAAAATATGAAATTTGCCAATTTCTCATCTTTAAAAAGAGAAAAATGTAATTCAAATTAAGAATTCTAAAGTATCAATCTTTTTTTATTTTAGATAAATAAGAATTTAATGGTTAATTTATAAAAAATCGGTACAATGACAATATCATCATTTTTAGTTTGACATTAAGTAATCATATTAAATGAATGAAAAAAAAATCAAATATGCTTAATAAATCGCCAAACGATTGTATAACGCGAATCAAACATTATATGTGATACTTATCAATACGCTGTTTACAATATTTGGTGTTACAAATTTCACAAATTTATTTTTTGATGATTAAATGTTCTTATGTAATAAATTTGGTACCATTTATTATATTTAATTTGTTGAATTTCGTTATCTAATTTTAATTCCTGCTAATCACAATCATCACAAATATATATTCAAAAATATCAAATATTAATAAAAATGAAATTCAGAATCTAAAAGTATCAATTAAAATTAATTACCTACATAAACTAAATTGATCGATTAGTAATTCGTAATTGATTTCCTGGCTAAAAAATTAGTCAAACCGATTCAAAAGTGATGTCTACTTTTTCTTCAAAAAATAACCTTATTATTTTATTAAGAAATATTCGATGGGTGTGCTGTATAAAGCTTGTTTATGACATTTTCAAAATTTTCATACTCTCTTTAGACGACCTGTTACTATTCACCTGATTTCAAATTTTTTCTTTCATTGCAATACTTTTTATTTTGTTATTTAGGTGAATGACTAAATTTTCATTCTTCAAACCGGTATGCCCAATTTTATGAATGATGGCTAGTACTTTGCTTAAATTTATAAACAGCAGCCAAACGACTTATACAAACATTTAAACCAAAATAAGTAAGCTTAGGCTGATCACCTAGTTCATGCCATCCACTTATATCCTAAAGACAACTCTTGCGATTTAATTTTATACAGAACCAATTTGATCAACTCGAGCGGTTTTATAACATACAATATGATTAATGAATCAGATTCGTGAATAAAGATCAATTATTTTTATATTAAAATTTGATTGTTTAAAAAAAAGCTTGATGTAATTATATAAGTAAAATGAATAAAAGCTAATCAAGATTTTATTTGATTTTTTCTTATGGAAATATTCAATATTTATTTATCGATTAGATTTTTGTTTTCTATTTTAAATAATTTATCATCAATTTAGAAATGGTCAATACGTAAAAAATATAAACATATATATATAGTTATTTTTTATTTTGTATCAAAAATATTAGTTGATTTTCAAGAGAAAACAAAAAATTAAAAAAATCTAATTTATTCCTATCATTCTGCCTAAGGTATATAATTTAGCTCTCTGGCTGACCCAAAATAGATAATTTTATCTCTTATCTGAATCATTTGCTTATTTTTCATTAAATATTTATTAATAATTAGCAACCAAATTTTTTCTTTACTTTTTTTTGGAATTTGAAAATTTTTTTGAATTTTTAATCAAACAATATTTTAATAAATATGTTTTTTTTTAAGGATTCAATAGCTTTTTTTTAGAAATATATTTTTAGATATAATTAATTATCGTTTTTTACAACATTTCACATATAAATTTATATTTTCCATTGGAAATTAATTTTTGAATTCATTATTTACTAATGCAAAAAAATTTGAATGCATATAAAAATTCCTTTAGACTTTTAGCGCTGATCTTTGATAGATAATAACAATTTATCGCCATTCTCTATTTGAAATACAATCTCTCCATTTTTGTAAATTGATTTCACTAATATTATTGATTGAGTAAAATAGTCGCATCATTTGTTAATGAATCATCGACCAGGCCAATAAATATTAGCTATTAAATAGAAAATTTGAACCTGTTGATTGAAAATCTAATAATTTAGAATATTCGAATAAAATGGAACTTAAAAAATTAAATCATTAGAAGTTTGGTACTATCGTATTTCCATAATTTGGTTTTATTATCGATAAAATTTAGATGATTTACTCTTGGAATTTTTATTATAAAATGAAATTTCTTTTTCTTTTTTATTAGTAAAAGTCTTCATCGACGGATATTAATAAATCATATTGTTTATTCAAAAATTTTAGTTTGGTTAATCTCCATTAAAAATTAAGTCGCATTATGAATAAAATTATTGATTACTTAAAAAAAATTAATTGAAAGTTTGAGCATTTTAAAAATTACATTTTCGTATAAAAAACTTCAATTAAATGATAAATAAATTGATAAATTTTTTTTTCAATATATCAAATAGGAACGAAATACTGTCAATACAATTTAAAAAAAATTTTTTTTTAAAATTTATCTTAGATAAAATAAATCTGATTGATATCTTGAAAAGACGCTTCACTTAAATTTTTGATGTTGAGAATCAATTCACGAAAAAATATAATTTAAAACCTAAGGCAGAAAAAATTTATCTCAATTAAAGCACAATTTTGTGAAATTTATAATCAAATTAAGTGAAACATATTAACTTTTTCAAAATAAATTTTTATAAAATCAAATCAATTTGCATAAGTTTTTTTTTTATTTCAAAACTAAACTAAATATCCACAAGAAAGTATAAATAATCTAATTTTGCCAAAATATTTGTTTTAATTTTAAGCTTTCCACAATATTTACTTGTGATTATGATTCAACACTCTTTTGTGCATATTCAAATTATTTAGATTTTGAAATATTAAAAACTTTCATAATCCAAATTATTTAGATGAAGATAAGTGAAAATAGCTCAGTTTTTCAAAAGCAGATCATTTGATATGTATAAGTCATAAGTTTGATCATTCAAATAAATCACGTTCTAACGATAAAATTTACTATCGAAAAATTCAGAGTGACTTTTTCATTAAACGAAAAAGTAATTTATATTTACATTTTTTCTTATATTATTGATTAAATTATCACCTCAAAATTAAAATTAATTCGAGACTGCTTGAAATAAAGTTATGAATCGAAATTCATTCTATTTTTTAGCAAATATTCCTTAACATAGATCTTAATATGTGTAATCTTGAAATTTCTATCAATGACCAGGCACTAAATTCTAAACCTATCTAATTAATTCATAATCTAAATTTTCGTGTTTTATCTTAACTATTTAGTTAAATAGATCAACGCATCATAGAATTTATAACTTATAAGTTTTGAATTTTAATTTGTCAATTAAAATAGAGATTTACGTTTTTTTTTATAAATATATATTTCCTTCATAAAATTTCATTTGGATTAAATTAAAATTATTCTTGATTTGAATATTTAAAATTCAAATACATTTAGCTTCAATAATCACATTTCTATATATGAGTTCTGATAAATTCAAATCATTAAAATTTTTAAAAAGTTTATTCTCGATATAAAATATTTAATATAATTCATTTAATCAATTACATATTTAATATAAAAATTAATCTTTGAATTTGTTCAATACAGTTACAAATATATTTTTTTAATTTTTATTTTTTTTTTAAATTCAAATTTTAAGTGATTATTAATAAACATATTTCACTTATTTATCAATCAAAATTTCGAAAACTTTTGTTATCTTTGGATCTTAAATCATTACTCATTTACAGACCCAAATAAGAAAAAATTTTTTAGTTCGTCGTATATAAAAAAAAAAATGAAATTTTTTCTTACTAACTTCTTGGTTAAGGACTATAAAAACTGATTTATCTTGATTAAAAAGTATCCGTTAACATGGTAATCAATTATCATTCAATAAATATTTTTCAACTGATTAAACAAAGGCGAAAGAAATGCAAAATATTAATAAATTGATTAGATAGAATAAAAAGTAAAATAAATTATAATTAATTAATATTTGAAAATTTCTATTTACAATTCATTGACACATTAATTTTACGCTTTGGTTTAGAAGCACAGAATTTACCGTCTCAATTGTGCATTCTTTGAAAACTTTTTATATTCTTCTTGATACTTTCCAAATAGAAGGAATACATTCTTTCTGGAAATTAAATAAAGTTTATCTTTGAAAAGCGATTTAGGACTATTCTAAACAAAATCGTATAAATTTGTCTCTAAATTTACTATATAAACTATTCAATTATCGTCAAATTTAATAATTTTAAAATATTCCCGTTTTCATTATAATAAGATTTAGCGCCAAATAACATTTTGATGAAAAAAAAATATTTTTTATTGCTCTTCATCATAAATTTTAACATTAGAAAGTATACTACACAAATACTACTTTGCAAAGTTTATTAAAAAGTACTCTCGTCGAAATTAAGACTGTCGATAAATTTTTGTATTTTTAGATTTTTATTGAATCAATTGATTATTCAATTTGTGTTAGATCAAATAATCATTGAAAAATGATTAACCAATGAACTTTCGCCTGAAAAAAAATGATTACGAATTTCTTACTTTTTTGTTATAAATTGTTGTAACCCACAAATTTTTTAAAAAATCTGAAATTATATTTCTGCACACATAATAAAGACAGATATATATTAAAAAAAATAAATTTATAAAGTAATAAAATCGAATATTTTATAGATCTTACGATTAATTAATTTTAAGATAGATTTTTTATATATAGAATAGTTTATAATCATTGAAACTTTAAAAAAAAAATTGAATATCAAATTTAAAATTATTGACTTAAATATTTTGAATTTTATATAAATAATAATAATAAATTCAAATTTTTGAATAATCTAAAGTTCATTCGTCGAATATGAAATTTGTGTACCTATTTATATTTGATTTAACGACAAAATAAACTAATACATGATCAGTAAAATAAATTCCTATTTCTTGGAAAATTTTATACCACAATAATTTAATTAATTCATTGTTCTCCTAGTTTTTTTTTTTGTTTTAATATGTATAATTCGTGTTGAGATAATTATCAATAAATATTTAATTTCTGAGGTCGATTTTCAAAAAAAAAGATATTATGATTTAACTAAAAAAAGATTAATTCACTTAATTTAATATTTTTCATTAGAGTAATGATAAATCTCTTTTCTCAATAATAATAATTAATTTAGTTCATAGATCAATAATCATACACAAAAAATTTTAATCCGATAACATTCTTCTAAACAAGTAATTAATTTTTTTTCCTAATTAATTTTTGCTCTCAGTCCAAGTGTTATTTTTCATTTATTGGAAAAAAACTTTTATTTATTTTTAACAATTATTGGACTCATTAATTTTTATCGACTTTCTAGTTTATGAAAATAATTTAAATAAATTTTTTTATTTCCATTGAATTATTTAAGATATTAGGTCATAAACTTCAATTTTAATTTTACCATTAATTCAGTTTATCAATCAAAATTAAGCAATTAATTTCTGAAGTATTTAGCACTTGAAGTTTTAAGAAAAAGAATCATTTATTTTTTTTATTGAATTATCGAATTATAATTTAAAACATTGACCTGAAAAATTTGCATGTTTAATGTGATGTTTTAACCAAAATTTTTTCGACTTATATCACTGTTAAAGTAATGATAATAGCAAATTAACTTTCAAGTCAAATTTTTTATTCCGTTTGAATATTTATAATTTGAAAAAACAAAAATTCTTTGAAAGCAATAAAAATAAATGCATTTTATTCCTTTTAGAGAAGGTATTAAATTTTAATTAAATACTAAAATTAAAAAAGCACAATCATCAAATTTGTAAAATATAACTAAGTCGATTATCAAATTTTATATCTCTATCGCAGAATCTTTTAATAAAATTCGGAAAGAATCGAATTCTTTGAAACGATTCTTTTTGAAAATTTAAGTTGCTATAATTTACGCAACTATTTAGTTTGTTTTTCAAAAAAAATTCTTAATGGAAAATTCAAAAAATAAAAAATGAATTTCGTCAACAAAAATAACACTTATTGCTTCTGGTTTATATTTTGAAGAATCTGAAATTAAAACTGTATTTGATAAAATTTTAAGATTTATATTTTCGAATGTTAAAAACTTCATTAGCGATATTTTATTAACTAAATCTAAAGCTGATATGTTCTAAATATGTTTTTTTTTATTAAATGAACTGAAAATATAAAATAGACAATCTAATGTTTGAGCGAAATTTTTGTGCGTTAGGTGAACAATGTATTTATTCATTAGACGATTTATTTCGGCATAGGAAAAGAATCCAGTATCAGCAAGCAATCAAAAGTATGTAATTAAACGATAAAAATTGATAATGTAATTGAAGCTTTATATGTTTATCTCAAATGAGATACTGAAGAGATAAAAATTACGAATTTAAAAATATTTTTCAAAAGATAAACATTTTGATTGGAAAAGCACCCAATTAACTCGTGTTGGTCTATTTATTGATTCGTTACTCTATTGAGTCGTTATCAAGTAAATACTTTTGATATTAGAGACAAATAATAATTGATACACAAATTACAAATCAAAACATGATTACTCTATTAAAAATTTTTGACTTATTATTTTTAAATCATATTACTCGAAACTTAACAAGCTCATCTAGTTAAACATTTTTTAATAAACGAGGTTGTAAATTAATGGATTAGGAATTTTAATCTTTGCAATTATTACTCTTCTATCTAAAAATTATCAATTAAATTTGTTTTTACCTTAAAATAGATAATTTTATTTAAACAAGAAAAATCAAAGCTAACCATAACTTATTCTCTTTATCAATTTTCCGATCAGTAAAATTTTTTTACTATTTTGAACTATTATTAATAAAAATTGTTTCTTAAAAAAAAACTCATTTTATGTCTGTAAGTTTTTAAAAAATAGAAAATTTAGGATTTAGTCGGATTGAGCTTTGACAATTAATTGAAAATAATTAATACATAAGATAATTTTTCATTAATATTAATTTTTTTTTAAATAATAATAATTAAATAATAATAAGCTTTGAATTACGATTCATATGATGCTACTGCACACAATTTCTCAAATAATATATAATGAGCGCAAATATTATGTTACATTTTTTATTTATTTTATTTAGTGAGGCCTTTGATATCTCTAGAGCTAATTTTAGCGAAGCATTCATATAATGGATAATAACGATATTATGATCAATAAGTTAAACTCTTCGATCTTGAAAAATCTAAAATGTTGAAATAAATAAATTATAGTTTATTTCCAATCATCTCAAATATAATACAATTTGTGCATTTAATTATTACTGAACAAGATTAAGTTGGAATGTACAAATTGAAATTATGTAGTTTCAAAAAAAAGTGACGACTAATTGTTATAATGACTAAAATAGATTCATTTACTCAATCAATAAATATCCAGGCTGGTTTTGTCTTAATTTTGAAGAACAAAAACATATTATATGTAAAAAAAATTATTATAGAAAAAGAATTTTTTTTCAAAATGGCCTACTCTGACTATTGTTGAATGGTTTGCATCGAAAACTTCCACTTACAATTCTTTCGCTTTGTTAAATAAAGGAAGAAGATGTGATTAATGATTTTACAGATCACAAATTTATAATTCATAAATTTGCAAATTAATTTTCATTAAATCATATATTGCTACTTCTTAGATGAATATTATACAAATAACTTACTGGCTATTTTCTTCAAAATCATCATAATCTATTTCATTTATTTGTTTTGCTTTTCGAAAAACTGAATAGATAAGAGCGAGCAAGAAGAACAAAATCACAAACCAAGTAGAAAAAAAGTAAATAATTCCAACATATGGCATATTATAGAAATAGGTTTCAATCACGTAAGTACTTCTTGTCATTGTGCAGTCCTCTGATAAAAATAAATTTATTTTAGCCATTTTTTTATGTGAAAATATCTAGATAACAAAATTAAACTTACCACTTCTAGACGTCAAATCACATTGTTTGATTGTTTGATTAGATTCAAAAACTTGATTGCCGTAAGAAGAATATATTGGTGCAATTGAGAACATTAGTAAATTAATAGCCATCATACTCATCATTAAAACGGACGAAGCTAATATAAGACCTTGTGGAGTTGTTTGACCTTTTTTGAATTTCGCTAATCTAAAAAAGAATAGACCAATGCCCAGATTTTGAACTCCAGACAAAGTACAAAATATCAAATACCAAGCAACAGCTAAATATATAATATAATCAAGTGGAAAGATAGCGTTTGCTTCTAAAAGAATAAAATCAACTGGATTAAAAATTGTTTTTTGTTTAATCAAATAGCCATCTTTTGCATTACTATGAATCACACTGTCTATATTATTTATAATGAGCGATGTGATTATTATCACAGAGATGACTAATGATACAATACCAAATATCATTTCAATCGGTCTAATAATACATTTTAATTTATATGCCCATGAAGAAAGATAATTTAATGTAATAGTCTCTCTTAATTGATCTTCGCGTTCTCTTGTTTCAAGTTGTCTCAATAATCTATCATCTTCTTCATTTAATCTTCCTAAATATGATCGCTTAGATCTTTAAAAAAAATTAAATAAATTAATTAATTTATAAACAGTAAAATTTTTTCATACTATAAATAAAAAATAAAAAACCTCAAAGAATTTATAGCTGCTATTGTGTCTGTTTGTCTCCTGGAAATTTCATCATATTCCTTTCTTAAATCTTTTGCCCCACGAATCAAAGATATTGGCCAAGTACTTAGACCGAATCCTGTGTAAATGATCAAATTCAACATACCCAATTCACCCAATACACAAATTAAATTGCTAATAATCTTTTTTCCATTTGAACGGATTCGATCAATTAATGTAGAATTTGTACTACTATCGTTGGTAATATAAGGCAAAAAGCTTATAATAATTATTAATGTTGGTACTATTGAAACAAAAAGTGTGCTAATTAGAGCAGAGCACACGTTACTTCGACTATTCTCGTTATCATCATCTCTGGCATCATAAAGAAAATAGGTGAACGGTAAGACAAAAAAAACCATAAGACATATTAATGAATATAACACAATGTAACTGATCAGCACATTTTCTTCCAAATTTTCTCTATAAGTCAAATTAGAAGCCCATTCTTTAAATGTACCGTTTGAATACTTTGTTTCAGATACGATAAAAGTATCAACTGGAGCTAAAGCTGTCAAAATAAAAACTAAAATAAGAGCGATCACACTGACTAAGAATGAGGTGCGATCTTAAGGAAAAATTTAATTAAATGACAAGTAGTATAAATCATTAAAATTATAACCAACCTTGTTCATACTTCTTTCGAAATCTTCTAATGTAAAAAAAAGAAAACAAACATATTGTCTGCAAAATGATCGAAGAAATTAATTTTAATTTATTAATTTTAAATAATCAAAATAAAAATGATCAAAATTTATTATAACGTACAATAAATACTGTGACAAATGGTATCCAAATAGCTCGATTCATATAATTAGGTAATTTGTAAAACATTTTTTAATCATTCAGATAACTTTGAAAGTTTGAATGTAAATTATTTTTATCATTTAAATTAGGATTTACTTGGAATAAAGATTAATTTTGAAATATTTGATCGAAATAAAAAAAAATATACATTAAAATTATTTGATGATTGCATTTATACACCAAATTAGAAAATTAGAATTATTAAATAAATCAATCAATAAAGTATAATTTCATTTTATATCATAATTAAAAGTGGCTTGATAAAATAAAGATATTAAAAAATAATCAAATTGTCTCAGGTTTTGTTTACAAATCTTTATATATTTGTTTTCAATCTAATGACTATATATATAATATTTGTACGCCGTTTAAATGTTAGCTGATCTGTAACTATTGAAATTTTCCAAACGAAATTTGGCTCTCAATTTTCAAATTTATCGTATAAATTAGACTAATTTTTCTTGAAAATAAATTGATGCTTTAATCAAAGATTTCATTGCTTTAAACAATCGATTTTCAAGATATATTGTATGAGATTAATAAATCAATAATAACTAATATCTTTTTTCAAAATTTTGTTCTTTTTTATTATTCAATGTTATATAAAAACCTTTACATTTAACTTTTTGAGTGAAATCACGTTTATCTGTTGAATAAATATAAAATTATCTTAAATTTATCGTATTTTTAAAATTTTAAGCAGTTTTTTTATTTAATTGAATTTGAGAACGTAAAATTTTTATTTATTGACTAAAAATATCCAAATAAAATATAAGATTTCGTCTTGATCTGTTACTGAAATGAAAATACTTTAGGCTTGTCTGTAAAAATTATTAATATTTGTGTTAGGAATAACAAACCGAGAACAAAGAGGATACAGAGTCAAACGAAGTAAAGACATATACCCTACTCTACTTTGGATCTAGGTATTTATGTCTTTTCTTTATGTTAATTTTTGTCCTTTATAAGGAATCAGTCCCAAGGTTTATTTTATGACTCTTTGTCTTACCCTTGATAATTATTCTTTGATTTCATTGTTTTATGATTTATTTTGATCCTTTTGTTCATCATTTTTTTTATAGTTGTATCCTTTAGCCACCATGAATTATGCACTAGTTGTTTTTTAAGTTTCACTTTGATGTTTACCATATTCTTTGCGAATTTTTTTTTACCACCCTTATCGTTTCATAGCCCTATGTTTGCTTCGGTCTCATATACACAATATATCTTAGTTTTTCCCCCAATTGTTGACGTGAAGTTTCGTATATAGAGGTACTTATTCGCTAAATAGAGCAATTAATCTGTATCTTGTATTTAGACTTTGTTATTTTATTTGTTTTGCACTTATTTACTTAGTTCTTCTGCCCATTTCGCTCCGTGAATTAATAAGAACCTGGCAAATTAGCAGTCTGAGTGCAAGTAGACCTTGGTTAGCATTCACACGTAACTGATTCCGTTACAATTTATTAATTGTAGTAATGATTGAAATTTTTAATATACCTGCAAAGTATCTATTACTTGATTCGAAACCGCGTTTTAAATTGTCTTTAAAAATATTAAAAAACTTTATTTGAAAATAGGAACAATATGATTACCGCACGCTCTATATACAACTGTTGTATCAGTGGCAGTGATTAAATAAAATTCTATTTCAAATTTATAAAGTGACAGCAGCAAACTTGTCTCTTCTCTGTTTTTTATTCGAATACAGTACACACTTTCTTTTGCAAAAAAAGCGTCACACATTTACCTTAATAAAAAGCCCAATTTTACTTACCAAAATATGTGACCTTAACAATTTTCTCAATGGAACCAACTTGATTCATCGCTTTGCATTTATACAGTCCAGCGGTATCTTTCGTCAATTTGAAATTAATTGAATTTGATCTCTCGAATTCTTTGATTACCATTTTTTCTATTTAGAGATTTTTCTCAAAAAGAAATTAATTTGTCATTCATGATAAATGGCGATCAAATAATTAACTAACTTTCATTTAACTTATACCAAAAAATAGAAATTTTTGGATATCCTACTGCATTACATTCAAGTGAAATGTTGTCTAAAAGAGTTTTAAGCACATCCTTTGGTTCATTCAACCATTTTGGTTTGACTATTTATTATTTTATAAAAATAAAAAATAAATCAATTATTATTTCGTTTGAATATCTTGAAAGAATAAATGATAAAAATCTTACCATCAAAAACAAGAGATACTATCTGTGCATCTTGTCCATTTTTGTTTTTTCCTACACATTTATAATCTCCGAGATCATCTGTCGATAATGATTTCAGCACCAATTCCGATGATTCATCATTTTGAGTAATTTTTCTTCTACTATTTGATTCTAATTTGTAACCATTAAGGTACCATTGAAAATCTATATTATTACCCTGTATTGAGCTACAAATCAATTTGACTGTTTTATTTTCAGATAAATTTTTAGGTACAAACAATTCTTGTAGAAGAGGTTTGTTGAAGTTGTCAGCAATCACAAACTGAAAATATAAAAGTCCGAAAATTGAAATTGAAAACATCTTTATGAATAGATCTCGAAAAAAAATTCTTAAAGACGTTAGATTATATCATTATTAGTTTAAATTATAAACAAAAATTCTTGAAAAAAAAATATTGTTTTAAGCGCCTTCTTTCTTTGAAAAATTTACCAAAAATTGAAAAAAAAAAAAAATTTTGAATTTATTACCATAATATCTAATATGAATCATTTTTTCAATTTTTCCCAACTCATTTTCTGCCACACATTTATATATCAAAGTACCGCGTTCTGTAAAGTTGAAACTTAATTTTTCACCATCGATTACGATTAGTTCATTGTCTGAATCAAGTAAGTAAATTCATATTAACATTCAAGTAAATTTATTTTTACCAAATAGACTAACCTTTTGGTGCAAGTTTGACCCATTTAATTGTTGGCTTGGGTATTGCACTAGCCTCACATTTTGTGGTGAACAACGAATTTAATTTAACGGAAATATTTGATGGTTCAACAATCCATCTCGGTTTGACTAGATTTGAGTCAAATTAAATTTATTTTTCAATAGTTTTTTTTCAAAAAATAATCAGATAACCCACCATTCAATTTTATTGAAACAGATTTACTATCTTCGCCAAATGAATTTGCCGCCTTACAAGCATAATCTCCTGAATTTTCTAATTTCATTGATTTGACTATTAGCATCGAATGATCTTCATTATTTGGTTGAATAATTGTTATTTTATCATCGGGAATAATTTGGTGACCATTAAAAGTCCATTCAAGATTTATTGGTTTTTTACCAGTCACGTGACAAGTTAAATGGAATTTTTTATTCTCAATCAATTTCGATGAGGTTACAATCTCACTAATCATTGGTCTATATTCATCATTACAATTTAATGTTTTAATAATAATTAAAATAAACAAAATACAGTAATACATCTTGATCTTAAAGAAAAAACTTTATTAATATATCTAAAAAAATCTATAATTGATACAAACCAAAAAAATCTTTTTTTTTTATTGTTTGAAAAAGTTTAGCGGCCTTTTTTAAAAGGAAAAAACATAAAAAGAAAACTATAACTAGAAAACAATGGAAATTTTTAGCAACTCATAATCTAAGATTCTGAAAAAATTTCTGATATTTTCAAAACCGACCTAATTTTAAAAATTTATCATTAAAATATATTCGATTTGATTTTAACATAGAAATGATCTAATGATTTCATCAGTAGCGCGCAAAGTGATTTAGTTACAATTACAAAAGATAGAAAAATTAACTGAACCAAAAAAATTAAGATTAGATAAATGTAAACTGATGCTCAATCGTAAATTGTTTCCTCTTCTAGCAAAATTAACAAATATACTTAAGCTCTTTTTTTGTCGACGAGCGCATATCTTTCATCTATAAAAATTAGTTAAAAGCTATCATTTATTTTCATGTGGCCTTTTATCTACCTTTAAATATTACATCAAACACATTGTTGATATCAATTGAATATGATTAATTTCATTTGACTGTTAAAAGAGTCATTAAAAGTATGTCCATCGTCGCATCAAGTATAACTGATGTAAATCTGATAATTAAATTCGATTGATAGAACCTGTTGTTAATATAGTTATAGTGGCACTACTCAATAAGAATTAAATATCAAAAAATTAAGTAAATATTAAAGATATTCATTATAAAAAATGAGACCAATCAAAAAATAGATAAATTTTGTTTTGTAAAAAGCGTCACGTAAAATTACCTGCTTTTTCATAATTCACTTACCGAGATATGTTATCTTAATTGTTTTTTCTAGGACTCCAATTTTATTTTGAGCAATACACTTATAATAGCCCGAATTTTCTTTAGTTAAATCGAATTTCAAATTTTTAGATTTTTCAAATTTCTCCGTGATGCTCATATCTATCATATTAGAAAATTTTAGTTATTTCATTTTATTTAAAAATAATTTGTTTGCGTAACGACTTACACTTTTCATCCAATTTAAACCATTGGATTATGGGCTTTGGATAGGCTTTAACGTTACAATTCAAAGAAATTTCTTTAAAAAGTAAAGACGATATATCTTTCGGTTCATCAATCCAAACAGGTTTAGCTTCAAAGGCAATCTAAATAAGTATGATGTGAAAAGATAAACACTCAAAATTTTTACACCTACTATTGATCATTATTTGAATTCTCTGACTATCTTCTCCATACTTATTTTTGGCAATACATTTTATTTCTCCTAAATCGTCAACTGATAATGATTTGATTACTAAATCGGACGATTCATCATGTGAAGTAATTTTCCGTCTACTTCCTGTTAATTTTTGATCATTTAAGAACCATTGAAATTCTACGGGAGATTCACCCCCGGCAAGTGCGCATAACAAATGAATGGTTTGATTTTCTGACAGATTCTTGGGCACAAACATTTCTTGTAAGAAAGGTCGGCCATTATTCGCAAAGCTGTAATTTAATAAAAGCAAAAATAATAAAATTGAAAACATTTTATTTTAATACTTAATTTTTTCCAAATCTTTTTTTCAAATGAATATATTTATTTTTCAATGACCTGAAGCGTCCTCTTTTGAAATTATAATTAAATTATCAGAATTCATACATTATCACATTAAAATTGATTAATATTTTTGAAAAATAAAAAACAGAGTTAAATTATTAATGGTAATTTATGTTCTGCATTTTGGCCAAAATTTAAGAATATCTCCTTAAAATTTAATCGAATTCATTTGCATTCAAGATTTATTATGTTAGAAAAAAAAACTCGAAATTTGTTAAGTTTTTTTGAAAATTTGAATTAAAAATGGTATTTCATGTTGCAAATAGGTCGACTTTTGACTTGACTAATAAATCATAGTTTGCTCTTAAACCGTTTATTTTAAAAATGAATAAAAAAAAAGAAAAAAATTTTTGAAATTTAATTTTTAATTAAATACTATGATGAGGTAATATTCTCCATCAGTTTCAATATGCACCTTGAAAAATGGAGAAGTAACATAAATTATATCGATATTTTTCGCTGTAATATTTTAAATTAATTAATTTTAATTTTTTAATGATCAATGGGTTTAATAAAAAAACGAAATATTTATCTTAATTAACACTTTTGGTGAATATTTATGCAAGGATTTTAGCATTCAAATTTATTAATTTTCGTATATAATAATTGTTTGTGTATTTGTACCATTTATTTTAATTATAGAGCAGATAGAAAAAATAACTTTTTTCTATTATAAATATTTAGTGTGCTAAAATAAATTTTAAATGATTAGACATGTGGACCTAATTAAGTATTAATTTTCATCTAACTAAAAATTCCTGAAAAGCATGTCACATTCTAGTTTTAAAAAAAAAATTTTATTTTTCCTTAAATTATTTCGAAATTTTTAAAGTTTTCAAACAATTACTTGTCAGGACAAAATTATTTTCAATTGTCCGTAGTTAGATTTCATTATGAAGAAAAAGTCAAATTTTCAATAGTCATTAAAAAATAAAAAGAAAATGTGTTACTTTGATTGCAGATTTGAATTTTATATTGCTGTATGTTTTCTATTTCCAATGGTTTATCCAAATGATCTAGAACAAGAACTATGTGTGGATGGTATTGTAAATGCTGGTTTCAGCATAAGAAATAAATTAATTTTATTCAAATCAAATACGGTTTATACATATCAATACAAGAAAATTTGGAAAAAAAATAAAATTGAAATCAAAAATCGTACAAATCTTTCAATCTATGATTCGCTTGCAAATCTAATTGAACCTGATATTGAATTCATATTTGAAGAAAAAAATTTTTTTGGTGATTTATGTGATAAAAATTTTGAATTCAAGAATGTAAAGTCTGCTATATATGACGATTATGAAATCGATAAGAATAGTACAAATATAGTCTACTTGACTTTTGAAGGTAAGTTTACCTTTTGAAATATCGAAACTTTTGACTGATCATTGTTTTTTTTTTTAATAATTTAGATGACAAAAAAAATGTAATTCAAATGAATATTATCTTTGATATTGATGAAAAAATGTCATTCGCATGCTCAAATTTACCCTACACAAATTTTATAAAAGAACATCTATTTTCATCCGATTTTGAACATATAATCTATCTTCCAAGAAAAAATTTCCAAAAAAGATTTTTTGAGGTGATGAGTAATCACTTTTACATATTTTATGACAAAATTAGATTAGGACCGTTTCCTATAATGATGATACATTCTGAATTTCCAAAAAACGCTGATGCTATTGTCCAAATAAATAAAAAAAAGCAAACAGAAATTTGGGTTTTTAAGCAAAATTGTATTCACATGGTCGATTTAAAATTATTTGAAAATTTTTCAGATAAATTTGTTGAGCTATCGGAAAAAACAGACATTATGTACGTCGAAAGTTCAAATAAATACATCTCAATAAGAAATACTTCATTATTGAATATAATTTATTCGAATCTAAATTTGAATCACGCAAATGACCTGCCTTTAAGATATATTAATTCTTCAAAATATTACACACTATTATTATGTGAATTAAGAAAATTTGACTATATTATTACCATGACCAATATCTTCACCTATTTATGTTATCACAAATATTTCTTATTTTTTATCCTCATCACACTTTTCATTATCTTTCTCATTATACTATTTATGACTTTTTTTCTCATTAGACATAGAATTAAATATTTTGAAAAAGAATGTGTAAGTAATACACACTCAAACCGATCTGATGGAATTTATGAATTGTTTAGATCAAAATTAAAGACATCAGCATGCGCAAATGAAAATGCATCCATTATTGTCAATTCAATTAAATCAAGTTGTTCGAATAGTGTAAATAGTCTGAATAATTCAAAAAACTTAAATAATTCTAATAATTTTAATGATTCGAATGGTATCAAAATATCCGCTGTAAAGCCTTTATCGATTTCAGAAACAAAGAAAAAATCATTATATTACATAAAAGAGGAGTACTAAATAGTAAGTTTTTTTTTTAAAAGAAAAATTACTTTTCGATGTTAATGCATATATATTTATATAAAAATTGCATCTAAATTTGAATAAAGAATTAAAAATTTCGGCAATTCTTGTCAACAATTCTTACCAAAAAGACAAATAATTTTAAATGATCTTTATAATAAATTAGCATGTTTTTTAAATCACATATAAAATTTTTCTTTACAAGCCTAAACTTTATCCGCAACAAATGATTTTTAAATGCGAAATAGAGTAATATCTACTATTTAAAAAAAAATAAATAATTTTATTGTTTCCAGCCAATAATGAATTTACACAAATTTTATCAGCATATGAATATATACAAATGAAAGCAAGAGAATTTAAATGTACAATTAGACTTTAAAAACAAAAAACAACAGTAACTTATGCTTTTTACAAATAATGATTAATGACTTATGTTTAATAAATATAATATAATAAATAATATCTGTATACGGTATAATAAAAAAAAATTATTAATTAGGTCTCAGTCTCATTTTCATAACTCAGATTCACTTGACCATTATGTTTATCACCAATTTGTGGCCTTATTTTCGCTGTCATCTTTTTCTCTAAATCGTATCCATTTCGATTTGTCTCGCTAAGCTCAGTAGATGAGCTTTTTCTGTCTAGTTTATAATAATCCGAAATTGCATTGTTAATGCATTCCTCCATATACCTAGCTTTACTTGATATTTTGTTTGGATAAAGGCTGTTCCGATTGTTTAAACTGTTTAGGCTTGTTGGCATAGTAGAATAAGTACCAAAGTCGTGCAGTTTCAAATTATTCCCACTTATTAATGGTTTAATAGTTTTATTTTTCTCATTAAAAGATCGTTTGTGCGGCAAACTGTATCGAAGCTATTTAAAAACAAAAGAACAAAATGAACAATTTCAAAAAAAATTTTTATGATTATTTTCACTTACTTTTTCCCAAAAATATTTTTCACCCCATACTAAATAGGTTTTGGTAGAGAGTAAAAATGCTAGATCTTTGTCCAGTTGATCTAGAGGAGGTAATTCACCTCGTACAATAACAATAAGTCGATCCATTTTATCTTCTAGCATTTGATAATATGCGGTATGAAATTCGATTTGAAACCAAATACTTTCTATGAAGCTTTTTGAAAGTATCAAAATCGTACGTCTTGAATTTCGAACCGAATTAATGATATTCCAAGAGATCAATTGCCCAGGTAACCAATCGCGTTCATGAATGCATAATTTAAAATAATTTCCGCGATTTGTCGTGTTAGATAAAGTTGAATTATTTAGCATGTTCGTACCATAACTATTTAAATTTTGGTCATTTGTTGGAGCGAGATTTGAGTTTTTTTCTCTAAAACTAGTAGTTACTTTGGTTTCATTCATAGAAGTTGTTTTTGAATCGGTAATATTTATCATATCAGGCACTATTTTATCCGTATTTGCTTCATGAAATGTTGGTAATCCATTTTTTGACTGAAGATAATTTAAGGAGTTATTTGTCTGTTTGCTCGGCTCTTCTAAATGTTCGATAAGCTGCATAACAACATCACGATCTTGACTAGAATAACTTACAAATGAATCGTACAATTTTTCTTCATCCAAATCCTCTTCATTGAAACCACAAAGAAAAAATACTGGATGAACATGAATATAAACAAATGCAAGAATGGTTTGTCGATTTTTAAAATAAAAAATGCTAAGTATAAAAAGAAGAGAAGTGATAGCTATGCATATGTAGAGAAGATTTAATGTGCCGCTTTTGTCTATTATTTCAAGTGGACATAATTGATCATCGGTATATTGTATCAATTGTTTACTATTATTTCGATTCAATGTATCAAAACATCTTACGTCGCCCAAATCGCCCACATAGTTATAGTTCTGAGTTAGCCAATTTTTCATTTCTTTTACGTAACATTCATAAGTTGGCAATTTTTCATCCTGTTCACTTGTTGATGCTTTTTTGAATTTGAATAGAGTACAATTGTATGGATTTGAGCTTAAATATAATTTAAATTGCGGTAATCGTTGCTTGGATTCACTAGTTAGTAATATTAAACGATTAAGAAAATCAATAGGTATATATTTTAAATTATTATTCGTAATCGAGAGAGTCTTTAGATAGACGTTTTGAAATTGATTAATTCGTTTACGATTTTTATTATCGTTATTTGTCAATGATAGATTTGAAACTGGTAGATTAGCAGTCAAATTGAAAAAATTATTTGTTATCGTATCAATTGTGTTGTTGTCCAAGAACAGTTCGACCATCATAGGTGTTGATCGTCTCTTGATTATGTTATTTTTGTGGAAAAGAGCGTTGAATGTATCCAAATTTTTAATTTTATTATGTGAAAATTTGAGACTTATCAAATCAATCTGTCTATTTGACAATCTCCAATCATTTTCTAAAATTATTTCTTCATAATTTGACATATTCAATACTTTATTTGACGGTTCACTTAATAACCGATCTTGGCAATTTACATCTACTTGTCGATACTTACTAATATATTTGCAATCGCACACATTTGGACATAATTTTGTATCAATTATTGTACAACCTATTAATCATTAAGAGTTTAATGATTTTAAAAATAAATGCTTATAAAAAATACAAAAAAAAGTAACTCACTCAAATCAGCTTCATTCAATTGTTCAACTAAAGTGCGACTCAGTTTTTCTGGTTGTTGACATTCCAAATATTCAGTATCAAAAGTTACTTTTTCAAATAAATTCGAATATTTGGTATTCATTGTGCGAGTGTAGCTTAAAAATCCAAACAATCTACAATCACAATTAATTCGATTATGTGCCACATAAACTGACACTTGTGATTTAAAAAATTTGCTTGACTCCTTTGAGGTTGATTTAAGTTCGATAATTGATCGTTCATTCAACTCTATTTCGTCCATCAGAATTGTAGTTAATTGATTTTGTCTGAGATCAAGTTTTATTTTGGGTGAATAAAAGACTGGTATTATGAGATCGCCTCGTAAAAGATTGTTAGATAGATTCAATTCGCTTAGCATAAGATAGAGACTCCAATTGATTACTCCGAATTCATTTGCGAATGAAGTTAATTTGTTATGAGCTAAATTAATTGTTCTCAAATTGGTACCAATACCGAAAGGTAAAGTATATCGTTTAGGATTGATTGTAGTAAGGAGATTTTTACTTAAATCAATTTCTTCAAGATTTTTAAGCGAAAAAAAAATGTTCACATCCACTTCTGTTAAATTATTAAAGCCTAAGTTGAGTAATTTTAGATTTTTAAGATTAGAAAATAAATTTGAAGGTACGTCCACTAAATTGTTTGCATATAAATTAAGTTCGATAAGTGAGCTTGAATTAGTTGAAAATATTTCTGGGGAAATATAACTAATGTCATTATAAGATAGATCTAATTTAGCAAGATCACTATTGAATGCAAACAAATTTTTCATATTTAAATACTTCAAGCGATTATTACGCATATGTAATAGTCTAAGTTGTGGTGCATTTGCGAAAAACTGTTGTGGGTTATTGGAAATTTGATTCAATTGACAATCAAATACTGAAAAATTTCGTAGCTGATTCAAGTTTTTCAATAATTGATTTGGTAAAATAGTCACTTCACGATTTTGTGATAAATCGATTTCGACAAGATTTCGATTTCGATTGAAGAGACGTTCAGGTAGCTGTTGGAATTTATTTCGCTTTAATTTTATTTGTTTTAAATTAATTAATGATTTCAATGTATCTTCGTGAATATCCTTTAGATCATTATTCTCGAGTTCTAATGTTTCAAGCATTTTTAAATTATGCAATGAATCGCGTTCTATTTGTTGTATTTGATTATGGTTCAAGTAAAGATCTAGCATTTTTACTCTCTACCAAA
>BLXL01010501.1:0-17166 GCA_023170135.1 Acarapis woodi
TCAACTTATTCTGACCCAAAAAAAATATTACCTCCAGCTAATTGATCTTCTGAAAAAAATGTATATTTATATATTAGAAACTTTAGATTAAAATTAACAAAAAAAATTATGTTAAATAGTCGTACGACCGAGAATCAAATACGCTTGTCACCTGTATTTTCATTTAATTAGTAATAAGTTCTTATTTCAAGGCATTTCTTTTAATTTGAATTATCAAGATTATTAAAACGCCCAAATATTCAAAATCTACCTATTTTTCTAGAGTAAGATTTGTTGAATAAAAAGTGTTGAAATTCATACTTTTTCAAACAAAAATTTAACTTCTTTTTCAAATTACAAAACTTGGAAATAAAATTTATTAGAAAAATCAGTAATGACAGCTTATGTATTGGTCGTTACGCATATTTTTGTAGAATTCGAATTAAAATTTATGTGAAATTGTGGGGTGAATTTTTGAAGACTAATTAGAAATTATAAGTTGGCAAACACGTTCATTAGAACTAGTGTTAATATTACAAAGAATATTTATTTTTTTTAGATTTTCAAATTTTCGTGATATCGAGCTCATGATATATTTTTATCAAATTGGTACTTTTTTAATTCGAGAAAAGAAAATTGTGAATATAACTTGAAGATATAATTTAAAATACACAAGATGAAGCGATAAAATGTGCCACTTATAATCTAAATCGCGCCTATTTACTAAAATATTTAGATATATTAAAAATTCTTTTTCCTTTACATAATTTAGATCAATATTATAGATTAGAAACGGTGAAAATAAGAAACTCAAAATGTAATTAAAATCTAAAGAACGAATAATAATTAAAATAATTAGGATTCTATAAAATTTTGCAAAAAAAAAAAAAATAAAAGCACATGTTTTAAATTATCAAAAATAATGAAAGCAGAAAGATAAATTATCTATGAAACAAGAATAAATTACCAATTATTTGCAAATTCGCCAATTAATTAGCTTCTAAGAGAAACTCATTCATATCAAAGCAAAAGAAATCGGTTTCACTTCAATTTTCATTTTTTTTTATTCATTTTTTTATTCCTAAATTCAAATTATATCGTCTATTATATAAATTAATTAATACCAAATTAGATTTAGCTAGATAATTGATTGATTTTAATATCACAAAAGAAATAGAAATTATCAACTTAAAAATATTTCAGAGATTTCATGATTTTATTTGATATATATTTTTTATATTTCATAAATTTTTATTAATTATGGCATCTAATTAAGAAAAATTTTTTAGAGAAACATCAAAAAGGAAAATTTGATTCAATAATTTTGTAATATTTTATTATATATATATGAAGTAAGTAGTAGTATGTATGAAAGTTCCTGGTATTAATATTGAAAAATGTGTCAAAAAACTTGAAAAATTAAAAATAGTGGAAATTTGAATAATCAATTTTAATTTTCGAAAAAAAAATCAAATTCACTCCTCTAAATTTAAAGTTAATTAGAATAAGGCAAAAAGAAAAATTCGAAAAATTTCAAGAAACATCAAAAAAAAAATATTGAAGCAAAATTTTAAGAATATTAAAGTAATTAGAAAAAAAACAGCTCCATGAACATAACCTATTTCCAAAAACGATAAAATTTAATTAAGTAAATAAGATGAATATTAAGTCATAAATTGATATGTCGATTGGGAATCTAATACATGCAATTATAGAATAGTCCAATTAACTTTGTGGATTAGAATCAAAACAAGATAGCAGATCATTATTTACATAGTATATGATGCAATTGTATTTGAAAAACTGAACAAGTATATCTCCTTCTACCATTTTTGACTGATTAATTAAATCGATCCTAATTTTATTTTCACTTTCACAATTAGAATTAGTTTTGATCACACGTTTCAAGGTTAAGATCGTTTTTTCTATATCAGTTTGAAAATCATTCATTTTATTCAGCATGTTTCTTTTCAAAATATCAAAGCGTCTTTCAACCTGAAAAGAAAATTAAACAAAAGAATTAGAACAAATAATAAAATAAGTTATCAGACTAATTACTTACAAAATGAATCATTGATTGATTTTTCTTTTCATTAATTATCAAATCTCTATCTTCTAATTCTGATAATTAATAATAAATAAATATATTATCATATTAGTTTTAGAAATAATTTTAAAAAAATTATTCAAATCTAGTTACCATTTTGATTATTTAACTGTCGCTCATAATTTTATTTCTTAAATTATCTGTTTGCTTTGAATCGTTTGTTTGTTAGTGTTTATCTATTAGTGATGACCAACAAAGTGATAACGATAGTCATTTTGATAAAAATGTCTTAAACAAAAATTTGAATGATTTGAACCTATTAAATTTAAACTTTTTTTCTTTAGATGATTAATTTCTTCATTTTTAATTTAATTGATACAAACAACTTTGAAAATTTGATCAAATTGATTTATCAAATAAATAAATCAAATATTTCTTCAATTAATTTCTTTTTAAAAAGTTTGCATTTTTTTTAAAAAATTTTTGAATGCGATGTACCAAACTTATTCTCATTTGAAACTCTGCATTGCGGTAAACGTTTTATTAATTTAAAATAGAAAATCAGTACAATTGTGATTACGGAAAAGATTTTCAAAGCGAAATATTATTTTAAACCAAAAATATTTTATCAAATTTGATCTTAGAGCCCAATTTAAAATTCTTCTACATAAGTTTGCTTCAACTGATATAATTACATTTGGAAAAATTTTTAAATATTATAGAGATAGAAAGAAAAATATTTGTTGTCTGAAAATTTTTTTTTGACGGCGTTCCAATTTTCAAAAAAAATTTGCAGTTATTGACTTTATTCGTGAAAGTGAACAATCTAATATCTCTTTTTAAACAAAGACTTTTCTTAATAGTTGCTTGATTAGTCATGGCAAACCTAATTTCAATATAATTGATTTTTTTTTAGAAGACCTAATTAGCGGACTAAATTATTTCTAAAAAAGAGGGGTTTATAAAACACGCAAAACAAAAAAATTTATCCGATTTTCAACCTTTTTTTACTCGACTCTGCAGCTAGGCCTTTTTTTATAAATCATAGTTTGTATAATTCTAAATTTGTTTTTCCTCGATGTCTTAACCAAGGTGAAACATTTTTTACTGAAAAAAAGTCATTGTTACATATATCTACTGGAAAATTGTCAACTCAAAACTCTTAAATTTCGTAAAAATGTAATCAAACTTCAACCAGGTGTCGCCAAATCTCCTGTTTTAGGTGTTAAGGGTAAGGCACCCATCTCAAATGTTTGCTATTTTAATCAGTTTATATCAACCATCCCAGAACCAATGCACCAATTATTTCTTAGTATAGTTAAAAAAAATTTTTTATCATTTCTTAAAAGCAAAAAATATCCTTGCTTTATGAACAAACAATCGATTGAAATTCTAAAAAATAGGATCAGAAAATTTTCTGATTTTACTTTTTGCAGTTCAATTTTCGAGAAAAAACTTGATGATTTTTTTGCTTGCAATACTTGGAAAGCCAAAAAATTTTTTAAACTTTTTATGTATCTCCCATTATCTTTGAAGGTATCTCAAATGAAGTAGTTTTTAAACTGAACATTTTATTAAATTATATTCTAAATGAAATTTTTTCTAAATGTGAAAATGAAGTCGATCTAATAAATTCAGGAAACTTGTTAATTGTTATACGGTTCTTTATTGATCTCTATTATCCATTATCAATTTAATCTTTAATATCCATCAGTTAATTCATTTGATATAGTTTTTGAAAATCACGGGCTCCTAAAATTGAACAAGACATTTTTTTTTAAGCATTTCAATGACCTTATTTCTAATCATATAACATCTGGCTTCTGAATTCTAGAAAAAATTTGCCAAAAATCTGATCTTAATTTTACCAAAAATGTATTTTTTAGGAATCATTCGGATTTCAAATGTTGCGTTTTCAAACAGTAAAATGCAATTAGGAGTTGCTTAATTCATATTATCATTCAATTGAATTAAACTAAAATATGTATTTTAATTTTATTTTATGTGCAAATTTCTTTTAGATATTCTTGAATTTTATTCAAATATTTAAAAAATTTTTTAATTAAAAGCATTTTCAGTCATTAATTATTAAATACTGATTTATTTATTAATTTATAATTTTATGATAAGAAGACCATAAATTTTTTTGCTTAAGATAATACAATCTACACGAACATCATATTATAACTAAAAAATACAATTAAAAAATTACCAATTCAATACAATGATTACAGTTAACTGATAATATAAGATTTAATAGAACGAAAAAATATTTCAAACAGTTAAAAATGGATGAAAATGGAATTTGCACATTATTCTGTTGTATTCAATTATAGCAAGAAACAAAAAAAAACAGAAGTGCTATTAATCAAAAAAGAAATTTTTAAAATTTCAATTCAAATTATTACTTCGAATTTCATTAAATTTTATATTGAACTTGTATACTAATAAAATAATTTTAAGGAAATTTATCAAAATTTTTTTTTGTAATTTTTGCGAATATGTGATTTCAAAAAAAAAAATTAAACTGCCTCAAAGTGTAATTACCGCTTGAAATTATTTTTAATATCATTTTAAGTAAATGGTTTGTTGGTCAAACTTGAAAAAAGTTTGAATCACGTAAGTTAAATGAATTTCAGAATAAATGGAGTTAATATATGATGAAAAATAAAAAACGGCTAGCTTTTTGAGAATCATTAACCGATTTTTATCCTTGTTTATATGCTTGAAAACAAAACATATTTTTTTTTGATAAATATCTTTAAAAAAATTTTTCAATAAATTTAAAAGTCTATGAAGATCAAACACAAAATCGATTTTCTATGATATATAGGAATTCGTAAATATAGAGGGTCAAAATTTTCTAAAATCGATTAAGAATAATGTGCCAAAAAATACAATTGGGAATGATCAAACTAAAAAGCAGAAAAAAAAATTTTCATAGAAATGATTTCAAAAAAATATCAGGACGTAGCTTACCTTAAAATTTGAATATGAATCTTTTGTACTTGAACCGACTGTATTTAAAAATGACACGTGTCATAGCTAAATAATATAATATTAAGTTGCTACTAGTGACAAACAGGTAATTTTCTAACTACCGTGACTTGAATTTTAAATCTCAGGTAAATAAAAATGCAAAGCAACGGTGAAAATTCTTCATAAATAACAACTATTTTTGAAATATTTTACCGCAAATTTCTTTAAGTTAGAGCAAGAATCTTATTTTTAAATTTATTCAATCTACAAGAATAAAGTATGAAAAAATGAAATTATTACTTTATTTTTTTAGAATACATTAATTACAAGACAAGAGTTTATTTGAAAATTCAATTATTCAAATTATAAAATTGCATCTATTTTGAATTCGAACTTAAAAATTTTGTATGAGCATTCAATTTTTTTTTATATACTATATTAATATCAAGCATTCTATAAAAATATAATTAATCATAAAAAATGAAAGTGAAAGATCTATTATAAAATATTAAATTGTATTATTTTTTATAAATCAAGATTTTTTAATTTGAAATAGAATCGGTCAAAATTATTGTGGCTATGCTTTGAATTTTTTTCAAATAAAATAAAGCAAAAAAATTTTGATCGCTTGATGATCAATTTTTAGTCATTATTGAATTGAATATTGAAATAAATAAATAAAAAATATATCAAATATTTAATCAAATTATAATTTATCTTTACAGTGACATGATAACGAATAAATATAATAAATTTCAAAATTTGAAAATATAACGCTTTTTAAATTTTGTCTTTAAAATTAATTAATTAATTAATAAATTTTTATTACTTTGAATTCGGATCGTTAAAATATAAAAAAATTAATTTTAATTGAAATTTGAATCAGAGAATACTTTTTTTTCGTAATAGATTTTGAAAAAAAAATACTTAATGCGCAATAAGACTCATTTCAAAAAATATAATATTCTTGTAAAAATTGAATCATTTGTGTACAAATCCGAAGCGAAATTAAAAAGATCGAAATTTTCTTTCGAATAATATTGTTAATGATTATTTTGTGATGAAAGGAAAATTTCAAAATTATGAAAATTACATCACTAGTCACTAAAGGGTTTAAAAAAATAGATATTGAGACATTTATATCTAGAATTCTAAATATTTAAAAGATAAAAGAAATTTTTATAATTTGATTCTGTCAAAAAAGTATTATTTATACATCAAAATCTTTTCAAATTTCATATCTGAAAAAAGATCTAAAATACTAACACCATTCCAATTAGATTGAAATTATTTCTTTTACCGCTTTTCTTAGTTACCCTAGAATTAATCAAATAAGATAATCGCACATGAATTTAGTTTTTAAAATGTGTGTCGATTTTAATTTTTTTAATGCAAAAGTATTAAAATTAAGATTTTACATAAATATATTAATAAACAGAACAGATGGAAAGAACTATAATGAACACATTTTTTTTATCCAAATGAAATTTTCAAACTGTTTTTAATGCTAGATGCTTTACTAACAGTACCAATCGGTAAAAGTAATTATTTTAACTCTTTTTATTCAAAAAATTCTGTAAAACAATCAACTAAAATAAAGTCAAAATTTTTTGAAAATATCAGATATGAATCTTCTCAATGAAAATATGAACTTTAAATTTTCTTGATATTTTTCTGATTCATAAACTTCATAAATTTTATCTTTGTACCGACAGTTTTTTTTTTTCACTCTAGAGCCTTGATATTATCAGATCATATCTTTGAAAAAAAATTTAGAAAAAGTTCAAATTCGTGTAAAATAATTAAGATAAGTCGATAGAAAAAACGATTCATGCGAATATGCGGAAAAATTGAAAAAATAATTTGCAGATTAATTTGTAAGAAAAACTTATTGTGTTTTTCTTTTTGAAGTCGAATAAAATTGAGAGCTAAATGAAAGCGAATCGAATTAAAACGACAGAATATAAAAATAGAAATTTGAAACCAAAATTCTGAATTTGGAAAAAAAAATTGAAGAATTTTGATTCGACTCAGGACTAAGGATATTTAGTTTGGCACTACGTAAAAAATTGTCGATTCCTTGATTTAAGACGAAAAAAATTCTTAGATTTATTAAGTCATACTTAGTTTTTATAAAATCTGATTAAAATCTATACTCAATTAATTGGGTAGGTTGTTCAAAGAGATATTCGTATATTCTTGCTTTACTAGCAAGGTTTCTTATTGAATTTTTGAATATTTCAAAACCATGTAAACGAGTGACTATTTTAAATGTTTAAAATATATAAAATATATAAAAATTTATTTATTATGTTATATAAAAAAAAATGTGTTTTATGTCAAAACAAATGAAATAAAGTGAACAAAATAAATATAAAGGAAAAAAAATACTAAGGAACTTTTTATACAAAATTACGTTGACATCTGAAAGTACAAAGACGAAATTAGCAATCATGACTGTCTTTTCGAACGATCAGCTTCACTTAATTGATAGATAGATGAACATGGTGCAATGGTAACTACTTGAGTATCTTAAATTTAGCTTTAAAATTTAGGATGAAACTTATCAAATCTAGCTCAAAAAGTTCGAATTTCCCAATTAATAGAATTTTAATTTATAATCAAATTTTCCAAGCAAATGTCGAAAGTTCATCTTTTTTTAATTATAGCCTTTCGATTTTTGATAAAATATTTAAAAGTTTGAAATAAAATAAAAAGTTGGAAAAATTTTAAACGAAAAATTGCTTAGCACACATAAACGGTTTCTGATTCGAGTGAATAATCTATATTTTTTCAAAAAGTCAAATCTCTTTTGTTTTGTGACATTTTATCACGATTGAAAATCACAAATAACTAAATTTATTTTAATTTTAATTGGAAAATATAATTTCGATAAAAGTATTTCTGCATTGTTGTTGCAATTTGTTCACGTTATAATATAAACTACATGAAAATAAAAATTTACAACGCAGTTCAACAATAAAATATTATTCATCAAATCGAGACAAAAAATATTAGTGATTTGACCTGATAATTAGATTAGCTAAAAAATCTTGTTTTTGATTCATATGAATTTTAAATTTTTAGAAAGAATAAGTCAAAAATATACATTAATAGTTTTTTTAAGATTTCATCATAAAATTACATAGTAAATTTTATTAGATATTAATTGAATATATAGTTTTCTAGATAAATTTAACCAGAAGATTTGTTCAAGCAAAAAAAAATTTACGCGATTATATGATTTGATTGTTCATGTGATGATTTTCATAATATAACTTATCAGACTTTATAATGAATTCTCATGTGAAATCATATTAGATTCTTATTAGAATATAATATGATTTTATATATACGAATATGTATAAAAACGGTTGAAGGCACATGATTGCAAAAATTTCGATATATTTTTTATTTTTTACAAATAAAATATGAAATTAATATTTTCATGATATTCATAACTGATAGAATTTTTTCGAATTATGATGAGTTTAAAGTTGACACTTTTTCATGGGCTTAATATTCTTTTTCGTTCAGACTATCATCAAGTTACTCAAGTCGCTTCTTTAACACATGATTTTTAATTTCGTTTGTGTTTTCATCTTTCTTTTTTGTTTGGCTTTAATCTTAAATTTTATTTTGGCTCCTTTTAATTTTTACTTCCTGTTTTATCAATATAAAGACTCATTTTCTCCTGTCCACATTTTATAGTATTCATTTTTCTTTATCTTTCAATTTAAAAAAAAATTTTTTTGCGATTTATTGGTAACACACATTGATTTCTTTAGCAGAACTAAATAATAATAATAATAATTTATCTAAAACAGAAAATTTTGATAGTTTCAATATATATTTATAGTACCATCACTATTCAATTGAGTTTTCTTGATGAGTTTTTATGATTATACTTCACTCTACTTAAGTCGTTTGAATAATATTTTGAAATTCGACACTTTCACAATTGTAAATTTGACTTCTTGATTATTGTGATTGCATGGTGATATCTAGATGAAGCCAAAAATTGGTCATATTTATCTATTGAAAATAATATTTAAAGATAGTTTTGTCATTTGATTGGCAACTAAATATATTTTTTATATATATTTGTCTGTAAATACTAATGGCACCTTGTTTACAAAAAATTTAAAAAAGTTTTCAAATAAATCTTTGTATGTAACTACTGTTTGAGCTTTTTCTAATGAATCTCGAGCCGTTTTGAATTTACTTTTTGGGTACACTGGTTCTGATTGTAAAATTAAAGATATTAATCATTTTGAGATACTAAATTTAGAAATATGGAATCAATTTACAGAACAAAAAAATTTTACTAATCGTGTACACAAATTGAGAGAATGTGAATATTTAAGAAAGCGTTTTCTTAGAATGTAAAACTGATAATTGCTGAATTTTTGACAAAAATTAACAATAAAACTGTATCAGCAAATGAAATTGATTGAATGAATTTATTCAATTCTGAAGAAAAAATGCATTACATCATCATGTTATAGATGTTTGAAATCTTAACAATATTTGGGAAAACAAATTAAAAATAAACATTTGTGTGTTTATTAATGTAAATACTTTTGATTTATTGCAAAGATAAAAATTTTGCAATCAAATAATTAAAAACTATTAATTTTATTTTAATATTTAATTAGCTTTTCTAGCTGCGAAGATTTCTGATTTTCAAGTTCTAACTTAGTTATTTTTCTAGTTTTTTTTTTCAATTTCACTACGATTTAGTTACAAAATTTTATACCTTGTTAGCAATTGTCATTTTAATAATTCTATCTGATTGAAGTTTTTGAATTAACTAATATTAAGTTTTTAATATTTGACATGGACTCTTATCTTCATTTGGCCTAAAATAAATCTAGCAAAAGAAAGCTCGTCTAAGAAATTTAATATTCTAATTTCAGGATTTCATTTTAGATTTTATTTGTTACTAAATTTTAATATTTTTTTTTTTTTTGTTTTTTTGACTTTGATATATACTTTTAACAGATATATGAATCATATGTTTCTTACATTTTACCAAATGTTTAGAAATTTGATAGCCGTTAAAAAAATTTGACTTTGATCAATTTTTTCTCAAATTTTGTTGTTATGTTATTATCAACTATTTTCAAAACAAGAATTGCTATTAAACAACAATCATATAAACTTAAAATAAGGCATTTTAAAAATAAACTTTATCTACCAAACATAATTTTTCATTGCTTAAATTTCTGATAAAAAACAAAATACAAATAATTTTTATATAAAATTTGCTTATTACGATGAAAAAAATTCTTGAACTTAATATATTATTAATAAACTTTTTAAAAATCTTTTTAGTCGAAAATCTATTTCGGCGACACAGCAAGTTTGAAAATTTCCTTTGTTTTATTTGAAAATTTTGCAAAGCAAAATAAAATTAAATTTTAACAAAAGTTTTATTAAGTTTTTTGTTCAAATTCGAACAATTTATACAAACGTAAATTTCACAAATAAAATAGATACACAAAAATTTCTAGAATAATTGAATTAATTTTATCGTTTTTACTTACAGACATATGAATTTTCAACATTGATCAGAAATATTTTAAATTTAATAAGGTGTTTTTTGACGTTTCGCAATATAAATTTGTGCAAAATTTTTGTACAAAGTTTTTTCATTTTTATGCAAGTAAATTAATTTTATTAAATTCTTGCCCATATTTTATTAATAGCATTTATTAATATTATTTTATTTATCAATTCCTTTGTAAATATTTTATGTTTTTATTTAAATTTTATACATTTTATATGATTCAAAATTCACTATTAATTTTTAGAAAGCAATTCAACATTGTAAATCTCCAGAAAAAAATTTTAAACTTTATTATCATAAAAATGTATGCATACTTGAATAAAGAACGTGACTTAATTTTCCAACAGAAATCGAATTAGAGTTTGAAGAACTAAGTATATAAGACACACATAATGAACAATTTTTAATCGCCAATAATTATTGCTAGTCGTATTCTTTCGCCATGATTTTTATTACTCGTTTACCTATCGAATAGACCAATAATTTATTTTACTGCATTATATAACCTAGAATAATTATTTGAGTCATAACTTTTCGCATCTGAAAATATTGGAATGAATCATTAGCATACATTTTTTTCACATTTTCGCCTAAAATCATGAAATTCTCATAAAATTGAACACAGATAAAATTTTTCTCATGGGAACCACAAACAGTCAAATAGACGATGTCTTATCATATTTACAAATAATTTTCATCATTAAATTGATGAATCAAATAAATGAAATTACACTATGATTATTTTTTTTAAGTAATAAATCAATTAGAACTTAAACATAAAAAATTCCCCGAAATTCAGTAATTAATTGCGTAACTAAAATTTTTCGAAAAAATCCAAGTTTATTGCGAATTCGAAATTTTAGAGTAGCCATGTTATTAGGTCTTTTTCAATCATTCTAAATATAATTTTTTTTTTCGCAAAATCGATTTAATACTATAAATTTTAGAATTTAAATTTCTTTATTTGTCCTAAATTTTTTTGTTTTTGTTCCAAAAGAGTTTCTAATTGATATTACTTGTTAAACAAAAAATAGTAATGTGAATAATTTTTTTACGCATTTGTTATTTTTCACACTAGTTTTTTTCATCAATTAGGAATCCCTGTAATCTAACGTGAATAGTGTAAATTAAAAGTCAATCTAGTGAAAATAAAAGCTTTCAAAAACAGCGAAAAGTTTTGAAAATACTTGATTGTGATAGGTAAATTACACTTAGAGTGAAGTTTTTTTGTGCTTAGAAGATGCTTTGATTTTTTAGTCTTTTTCAATGAAAAATTTCCAATTACTCTGAAAATATATGTTATAAACATTCAGATAGCCAAAAATGCATAATTTGAAAGCGATCTGAAAAATTCAAATTCAAAATTTTTTAATAAATATTCTTTTATTAATTGTATCTTTATTTTGGGACACAGACAGCAAATATTAGATACAATTTGTAATAATATTGAGTCTTATATGATATAATTAATTATGAAAAAGTATTATATCAAATTTAATTAATCACTAATACCCAAGATAAAGTAAAATTGATATTTGAGATAAGCTTAAGAGAATTAGATTATTTTAAATTTAGTGAGAAGTTTTTTAATATATAAATACAAAAATTGACGATTTCGTCAAATATTTTTCAGACTGAATCACTCTTGAAAAAAAACTAAAAAAAACAAATTTTTTATAATTTTTTCGAACAAAATTAATTGATATCTAATATATTTTTAAAATATAAAAAAATTGAGTGATAATTGGTAACGGAAAAATATTCATTATTTCAATTTTTACGCTTATTGAAACAGTTTTATTCAATTTTTCACAAAGTGCTAATTTAATAGAGTAGCTTATTTGAAAAACCTTATTAGATAAATTTTCATCTATCATTTTTCAATTCATGTTTCTAATATGATAAAATAAAATATTAAAATATTAGATTAAAATTATTCTACTAGTAAAAAATTTGCGCACCTTCATATTTGAAATATGAATAATTTCTAAAAAAAATGACAGTAATTATAAAACGCAAGAACACCGAAATTGTAAAAATGAATAACATTTAAACATGGTACCATCCGATTTTCTTATTTCAATTGAAATTTATAAAAAAAAAATTCATAATTCTATAAATATTCCATCATGCATTAGCAATAAGCATCTAGTAAATATAGATTCAGTTTTGAAATATATTTATCATTTAGGTATGAAGATAATTATCTCATGTTTAAAATACTCATCTATTGTAGAATAAGATAAGCTAAAAAGTTTTCTGTTAATTTTGAAGAAAAAGTACTAAAAATAAAATATAAAAAGAATCTTTTTTTAAATAGTAAAATCGCCAATTAAATTAACTTTTATAAAATCGCATTAATTTTTTCAAACTTAAAAATTTTAATTTCTTGGCTAAATATTTGATATTTTACTCTTACTATTTGATGAGAAAAATTTCTTAGAGTTTTATATTTTTGAAAAACAATTTTGTTTTATTCTTTATTATGAAAAGAAAAGGTAAAATGGTGGTAGATATTTAATTTATAAATTAAGATAGAAAAATTAAAAATGACAAATTAGAAAAAAAAATAAAGTTGGTCGAATTAGTGTTTCTTTAAATGAAACATTAGTTTTGTAAAAAAGAAAATTTAAATATCATTTTGAAATAAATAATAATAAAATTACAAAAAAAAAAAGCTTGAGAATATTTAAGCATTTGGTCAATTAAGCGATGGGTATAAGCGATCAGTGAATATATAAATAGAAAATTTCAAGATAAAAGTATTAAATAGTTTGGATTTAAATTTCTAATTATTCAGAATCGTAAAATTCTATAGTGCCAAATAAAATTCATGGAAAAAAGAAACGATATGACTTGTTTCGTTCTCATTTTAAATTCAGATAAAATAATTTTACCGCAGTCTGGTTATATTTCTGCTAAAATTGAATATTTTTACCACCTAAAACATGAAATCAATTATCTTGTTCACCAAATTTCATTTTTTTTAGCATAACTCACTTGTACAAACTTATTTCATTATTTACCATACAAATCTATTATTCAAATTAATCTATTAATAAAATTTAAGATGTTATTATAATGAAGAAAATATATGCTTTCTATACTTTGTACCAATTTACTTTTGCAAATCTAGCAGTTTTTCTGTTTATTATTCTTAAATTTATAATTCAATACTTTTTTATCCTCTTGCCTTATTTTCATTAGTATTTTTAATAGCGAACAACAATTTACTGACTTAACAATTCAAAATATAAATCACTGCTGCAAAAAAAAAACGGAGTTGAAATATTATAAATAGGAAAATATAAAATAAAATTATAAATTTACAACGATTTGAAAAAAAAAGTGCAGAATGGTGTTATCGATAGTATCTTTTAAATATTACAAAATATATCAGACGGCAAAATTTAACCCTTAAAATTACGAATTTTTTTAAAAATTTAATAATAAATATGACAAAAACGTGAAAAAGATGTTAGAATTTTAATGTTCGTTTGTTATTTAAAAAAATGACTAGTATTACGATGTTAAAAAATTTTATTGCTCAAATTGTGAAGAAAAAAAAAACCTCAATTGCGCGTCAATAGGAAAGAAAAATATATTAAGCTCTTTGAATTGAAATACATGGTTAAGCTACTTTTGTCTAAGCATAACATTAACGAACTAAAGTCTAAAGATATCTCAATAAATTTGTTCTTTTATTTCCTACTTCTTGAAATTTATACAGGTCAATTAATATCCAATAATTATAAGTGTTTTCATAGGTGATTAAAAATGCATCAAAATTCTAATAAAATAAAGTTTGCAAGTTTCGAAATTAATAATTTTAACATTTGAATTAAATAAAACATACATTATCATGTACATAGATATCAAATGCAAATTTAAATCCAAATTTTTATATTCGATTCTCGATTCAATTTATGAGATACAGCAAATTAAAATATAATCTAAACCTAAAAGTGGTCAAAATTATATTATCATGTATAGTGTTAAGCACAAAAACAATATTTTTTATTTGATATTTTAATTTTATATATCATAACACGTTCTGTATAAATTAAAAAATTAAGAATATATCGAATTTTCCTTAATAAAACGGAAGTTTATATGACAGTCAATTGAGCATCGCAATAATTCCATCCACTGAAAAAATTTTCTTTAATTTTATAAAAAAAAAATTGATCGATCTTTCTTTTTCAATCTTAAATTATATTTGAATTTAATTGGATGCCCAAGCGTGAATTTGATGCATACACTCAAACAAAAAAATAATCAAACTTTTAATTGATTTATATGTTGTATATTTAGTAAGGAATGAAAAAATTATATTGAAATTCTCGAAATATTTGAAAAGTTGATGATATTTTCAATTAATTTAAATTAAAAAAAAAAGATTTTTAAAGCTTTTTTCTTCTCGTTGCATTTTAGAAGCGATTTAATGTGCAGTATTTAATGAATCTTAAATGATTTTTTTCATTTCTAACCTAAAAATTCGCTAATTATTTATATTAGGATACTACATTGTACACAATTGAGTATTTAATTATTTTAGATCAATCGTAAATTATATCAAAATAAAATCAATTAGCTTATAAAACAAGATTAAATCTAAAAATTATAAAATTTAACTATTTGATAAAAAAAAACTCTCTTCTATCATCAAATAAGATTTCTAGAAAATTGAATATTAATTTTCTGTAAATTTTTTTTGTAAATTTGCTCAAGTTTAATCAAAAATTCAGGTAACTCATTTTTTATGTAGGCAAAAATTATAAAACAAAAGTTAAATAGAAAACATTATTCAAAAAAAATATACCACGTCGGCTATTTACGCTAAAAAATTAGACTTGAAAAATTGTTTATAGGAATATTATTGAATTTATCCTTGAATATAATTTCTACCATGTGATAAAAAAATAAAATAATATGATTTTAATTACTAATTTAATGCGATTCGCAAAAATTTTATTTTTTGTTATTTCTAACATAATTTATTTGCTAAGTTATCTATTTTTGAAAAGTAATTTGAACAGATTTCATAACTTTTCCAAATTAACACCGGAAGATTTATAGTATGCTACAAAATATTTTTTCCATTGACGACTAAAAGAAAATTCAGCTAAAAAAATATAAGCAAATGACTGATTAAATTATGCATGAATGCTTATACGTTTTCTATATATTTTTTACATATTCGTTTAAGAATTTATGCACCTATTTGAAAACTTTTAATTCGAAATTCCTTCGAGAAAAGTAATCGAAATTTCACATAGATTCTCTATGCATTTTATGGCTAATATATAGAAATTTTTTTATTTTTCAATTTTTAGAGTAACACGGTGAAAAAAATTTTAAAATTGACATTTTATTTCTCGATAAAAAAAAATGTGAAATTAAAAATATTTCTTTTTAAGATTGTAAAAAATATATTCAATGAAATAATGAAGAAAATTCATTTTATTTGTTTCATTATAAAATTGAGAAAAAAATTAATCAATAAATTAATAAGTTTAATTATGAAAGTGAAAATCAATTTCTAGAGTTGTATCTCGATTCGAATTAAAATTTAATTTAAATTTTTTTTCTTCGAAATTAGGAACAAAGTTGAGCTTTTGTTTGATAGCTAAAATATTTTTAATAAATACATTTTTTGATTTTTATGCATAAATTAGATGATTTAGCTCTAAATTGCTTTTTTGTTCTTTTTTTTAAATATTCGATAAATCAGATAATTTGACAATTTTTTAGTTTCATTATCTTCAAAAATAATCAATATACTTTATAATAATTTATTCGTTTAATTCATATTCGAACGGATTCACTGGATTCATACTGTAAATCTATTCACAATGTATTTATGAATCTTACAAAAAAAAGTATTCATAAATGCGTTTTTGAATTTTATATTTTTTTCTCGAGTTTTTATTTTTGTAATATTTATTTAAGATCGTAAATGCAAATTAATTTCTTTTTTTTGATTGTCAATTTCAACTTATTTTAACAATGCAAATAGCCATTTTCACTTTAAAAATTTAATTTCTTGATAAATGACAATTTCCTGTTCGATAAATTATTGAAAAACGGGCGTTCAACTGGTGCGGTTTAGATTTAATTTGAAATGTACACTGTATATTTTAAGCAATGAATTAAATGCTTGCCTTTGCAAATCATAATTCTAGATATTTAACATTAATTATAAAATTTGAATAAATTTTGTTCTATTTGCACAAAAATATCGAACTAAATTTTTTGTAATGTTTGAGAAGCTGAATTTTCAAATTTTTGATTGTACAATGCTATTCATAAAATAATAAAATGTAAAAGCTTAAATGTCACATCATAATAAGTCCATGTTTGAGCTTTCAATGATTGCATTGCTTGGATATATTATAATTGAATTTTTAATGTTTTCAATACGCGAATTTCTCGCTATTAAAAAAAAAATTAATTCAGATCACATTTTGTGCCGTTTTCCAATATTCTACCAGCTATACAAGACTAAGCTCAATTCAAAATTTTAATTTCGATAATTTGATAATGTTTATTTTCTTTCAAGCGTATTTATACTTAAATTTTTTGCAAA
>BLXL01010502.1:0-16254 GCA_023170135.1 Acarapis woodi
TAAATAGTTTATCAAAAAAAGAATTATGTTAAAAATATTGGCAAAGAATAATTTATGCGAAGATTTTCGCGTCAGTTTTTCCAAAATTTTTTTCTAAATAATATAATCTAATTTAATAAAATCCTTCGATATAACGTGAATGATTTTTTTTTCAATATTTCATGATTACTTCAAATTTTTTTCACTAAATATTTTATATAGCTTAGGCTAAAATATTTCCATAGAAAAAAATTATATCGAAAATTAAATATTATTTTTAGATAAGCTATCAGATAAGATATTCGAATTTCTCGTTTCTGATTTGAAAATTTTCTTAATAATGTGAGAAACAAAGTAATCAAAAATTGTTTTCAAAAGAAATGAAAGTAAAAATCGGTACCAACTTTTGTATAGAAGTAAATTTAGGCCACTCTAAGAGCACGGTCAATGATTTGAATGATTAAAATAATAAGACGAATAAAATTTCTTTATGTAAATAAGATTTATTTGAAAAGCTTTAAATGGTGACAAGATTATTGTCTTTCAATCGGATTTTTTATATTAAATTATAAATTTCTTCGAATTAAACTTATAGCGAAATTATTAGTTATACAAAAAAAATAGTCGAAAATCTAAGTTATAAAGGCTTGTTTTTTGATTCTAAATTTAGATTTGACAAATTCGCTTAAATTCATTGATAATATTTATAAAATATTTATGCAAATTTAATAGGAGAGTCTGTTGCTTCAAAATCAAAATTTATTTGGATAATGTCAGATATTTTTCAGTGAATATATCTTTGGAGAAATTTTTTAATTAAATAAAATGATGAAAATTCGGTCCCGAAATCATTAAATTTGATTCGTTTTTTGCACGAGTTAGCAAGAGTCAGACAGTCGTTTTTTGAAACATTTGAACAAATTTCAAAAATAATTTATTGGACAAATTTAATTATTGTATCTGTAAAAGAGAAATGAAAAAATTTTTGAATAAGATTATTGCAAAATTATCAATAAAACACTTAATATTAAAAGGATAATAATGATCTAATATTTTATGAAAAAATTGAACTCGAATTTGAACTGGAAAAACATTCTTTTCATTTCGAAAATTTTTTTCTCGAAATCTTGTGTTTCAGTTTCTTTCTTTTGTTTTTTATGTAAAAACTTGATAATTCTATAAATTTTTTCGTCATTCAAATTATTTCGAAAAAATTGTCATTAGAAAAAAATTAAAAGAATTAATTTATGATAACATATCATAATTAGCGATAGTTCTATTTTTTTTCTGCTCAACAATTATGAATTAGCACTACATATTTTGAAATTTTTAAGAAAATTCAGTGTACTTAATTTTTAGTTTGATAAATAAAAGGCTAGACATTATTTTTGATAACCTGAACAATATTCGACTTCAATTTTTTCTTCAATCCCCCTAACATGAAATTTTCATTCGATTTTTAGTGAAGTTTACAATAAAAAAAAAACAAATATGAGTGTATATAAATTAAAAAACTTAAATTTATTTTCGACTAAATAGAAATTTTAATTTGAAACAATTATTTGTGTTGATTCTAAAAATCAGACAGTCAAAAAACTATGATTTTGATTTTATGAGTGTTGCCAAATTAGTCTGCATATTTTTAAAAATTTAATTTTATTATTTGTTCGAAAATTTCACAAGACTTTTTAATTTAGAGTCATGAAAAGATTCAATATATCAGGGTTAAAAATTTTTTCGATTTGTTCTTGTATAAACGTTTGATAATTTCATATCTAAAAAATGAAAAAAAAATATCAATAAATACAAACAGCATTTTATTATTTTTTAAATTTTTAAGCTTCTAAAAATGAAAAAAATTTATGATAAATTGAATTATAAATCAAATTATATTCAAATTCAAATTTTGAAACATCAGTAAAAATTTAAACCAATAGGTTATTCCCAAAAATAAATATTTTTTATTTACAAAAAAACATCTTTCCAACTTTAGATTCCATATAAAATGTGATTTATCAGTTATTGATAATTCACATTGTTTAAATTTAGTTCTAAGAATTTGTCTATTCAGAAATTTTATTTTGATATCATTAAATGATGAGACTTTTTTTTCATTTTATTTCATTTTATTTTTAAAATTTTTTAGAAAATATTTGAATTTTAAATTGACAATTTTGAGTTATTTGGTATATTAAGAAAAAATTGATTTTATAGACATTTTCAAAGATTATGTGAAAAAAGTTAATTTTTGTTGAATTTATATATTCAAAAATGTCTTATTATTTAGTTTCCAAGCTAGTTAATAGAAATTTTTAGTTTACACCTAAACTAGATTTTTAATCAATTTGTATTCTAAATCGTATGATAATTAAACAAAAAATTATCTGGTAAAGCATAATTAGTATTCTTACGTAATAATATTTATGGTATGAAAATTATATTTTCAGGAAACAACTAGAAATCGGCGTTTCATGTTTATAACCACAATCAAAATCTGGTTAAAAATATAGCCATGTCTAAAAATAATTTTTGAAAATTGAAAATAAAAATTATTGAGAAAAACTATACATACTCTTTAATTAATATGAAAATCTAATTTGGTAGTGAATAATAATGATTATTGTATTAATTTTTTGAATGTATATTAATAATTTTTTTTTATTTTTTTCTTAATTTTCTATGTTCTCCGAAATTCATTATTTCATTTTTATTCTTAAACATTCAAATTTTCAATTTGTGTTTATAAAAATTTCAAAACAATATGTCCGCATCGAAACTTGCGCTATTTCCATCAATAGTTAACGGTCTATTTGGGTAAACGCGATTTCATAGATCATCTTACTCATGTAGATGAAATAGGTAAGATTAGAATTCTTTTTATTTTTCAACAATTTTCAATAAGTTTATAGGCTTCATTTTTTTTATTTCTTTACCAGTGAAAATTATTTATCCATTTATGAATTACATGTTAGTTTCTAAAAATTTTGTGCTTTAGCTTCATAACTTTAACTGTCATTAATTTGCACATAAAAAAAATTGAATTTGTAAAATTTGTTGCTTATTGTATTCAAGTATAATTATTGATTGTTTATAACTATTGATTTCAAGAAAAAAATGATAATTGTATCATTTTATGACAAAAAAAAAACGACGATGATTATTATTTTTTATAATTAAAGAGATGTTCAATATTTGAATTCATAAATTTGAATCGAAAGTCATCATCAAATAAAATAATTTGAAAGAAGGCAAATAATTTGGAATAATAGTCTAAATCTTTTAGAGAATAATAGTTTTTTAGAATTCGAACATGGTGATTCTATTTGACAAAAAAAATCCATAAATAAAATAGCATGTTTCATAAATTGTAACCAAACATTATTTGATCTTATTTTAGAATAAACGAGTACATTTTGAAGATCATACGCGCAATCGAGCTATATTCAATACATGCTCTAGATACCATAAGGTGCACATATGATAATACATAATTATATAGAAATTATAATAGTCATTTGTATGATATTTTATTACCTATGACTCCAATAATACATATATTTGATTTCTCATATAAACTTGAACAAAGAATTAGCAATAGTAACAATAATATGCGCCAATGAATATCATTTAACAAATATTTCTCAGCAAAAAATTTCAAAATTTGTTTCATTAATTTAAAAAATGAAGATCATTTATTCTAATGCATTATTATTTATTCAATTTTTGAAAAAAATTCAAAATATCCAATTAAATTTCAAAAAGAAATTTCAAAAACACGCTATCATTCATGAAGCCAAAAGTAAATATCATAATTCATTTTTCAATAGTTTTATTTTTAGGTGAAATTGCAATTATTTCGGTTTTATCCTTATTTAAATTTTTATGAAACTTTTAATTTATGCTGATAAAACCATGTATTGTCGTTTAATTAGATCAAATATTAAACTTGTACAAATTAACAATAATAACAAATTATGCATACGTGCATAAGCTTCTTATATTTTTTTTTTCTTTTTTTCCGCTTCTATTTATTGTTCTTGGCTTCAAATCTAGACCTTATAATGTATGCTCTTTTTTACATTCAGTTTTGATTCAACAAACATTTATATTTATTTTAAATTATTGAGATATTATTCAATCGATTTTATTATTTTGTCTTTTTTTTTTTAAATAAAGTTCTCTAAAATAAGTCACCATTTTCAAAATATTAATTATTATTGTGGTATATGTTTTAGTTGTTGATCAAACTCACAAGCCATTATTTAAAAAAAAAGCTTACTTTTGATAATAAGATTTATCTATCACGAAACAATTTGAATGGAATTCAAAAAGGCTACAGAAAAATAAATGAAGCACTATCAATAAAATTTTTAAACTAAAATAATTGGTAGAAAAAAATTGTACTCAAGTGCGTCTCAAAAACTCTGATTTTTCATGTCGAGAAATATGTTATAGGTAAAAAAATAAAGTTAATAGTATCTTGATACCAATAATTAATACTTTTGACAATATAATTAATGTTCTGATAAAAAAATTGATAACAATAAGTTAAAAACTTTTCAAAAATTTTCAAGCAGCAAAGACATTTTATTTCTAATACAAAATAACTGGATATAAATACAATTCTTAAACTTCATAGAAAAATTAACAAACCATTTTAAAAACTGTGAAACGATTTAAATTCTAAAAAATTTATTTGAAAAAAAATTCAAATGTTATCAAATTAAATCTATATTTCTAATAGAATTATTATTTTTTTTTCTTTTTTTTTCGAAAATTTTTTGAAAAATTTATAAATTAAAAATTTTAATTTATCATAAAAAAATATTTTGACAACTATAATCAGATGGTGTTGTATTAATCGATGTAGACTATTTACGTGATCGAAAAGTTTATGGTCACATTCTAGCAGCATTCAGATATGGTAGAGAAGATCTTGATGTGTTAGGACTCAATTTTAGAAAAGATCTTTATTTAGCATCAAAATGCATTTATCCACAAACAGACGAAAATTTTCAAAAAACCCGATTGCAAGAGCGTCTCATGAAAAAACTTGGAAAAAATGCATATCCTTTTTTCTTTCAGGTAATTCAAATCCTCAAATGAAACAATCAAATTTTCGAATTGGATACATACAAAGTTTTTTGATAATTTTTTTATTTTTGATGTTTAGTTGCCAACAAATTGCCCGGCATCAGTTACTCTTCAACCAGCACCTGGGGACACAGGTAAACCATGTGGAGTAGATTATGAATTAAGAATATATGTTGGTGAAAATGCCGACTCAAAACCTCAAAAACGTAATTCAGTCAAATTAGCTATAAGGTAAGAATCAAAAAGATGATTTTAAGAATTTTTTTTAAGCACATTTTATTGTTTTAGAAAAGTGACATATGCTCCTAATTGTGAAGGTGCTCAACCGTCTGTTGAAATAAGTAAAGATTTTGTAATGAGTCCCAATAAATTACATTTAGAAGCATCATTAGATAAAGAAGTAAGTTTTATTTCAATAATAATTTTTAATGATAATAAAATAAACAAAAATTTCATTTCATAAAAATCTATATTTAAATGAAAAAAGTCATAAATTCGAATCAAATTCGGTCATGGATTATTTAATCATGATTTTATAATTCAAAATAAAATTAGCCGAATTTTTTTTCGTCTAAAAAATGTGATTGTTCTTTGTTTCATTTTCCACTATTTAATTTTGATTACAATTTTTTGCACACCTATTCATTCGAAAATTTAATTTAAGTTTAGTATTTTTTTTATCCGAGTACATCATTTCATTTTTGAATTGGGCATATGTTTTTTTTTTATTTTTCAAAAAATTTATCCCAAAAGGTATTATTCATATTTCACATATGTATTTTATTTAGTTTTAAATACAAGCATATTTTTTTTTGTTTATTTTAATTTATTTTTTACAAACGATGTTTGTAGGTTGTCGTACTTTTTTGAAAAAATTCAAGTACATTTTTTTGAATCTAAATCTCAATTAAATGTGAGCTGTTGATTGTGTAGAAATATGCATTGAGAATATGCTATGAAAAAATCATCAATCTAATCTTTGCACAGATCACTATACACGTTGAGGATTTTGTATCCGATTTTATAATAGAATAAAATAAATATATCAAATAAGTTATGACAATGAAATAATCATTCTGATGCTGATATCAAGAGAAATAATTATAGAGAATGGTAATGTTAGTTCATAATGTGCAATAATTGTTTTCTCTTGATATTAAGAACTCTGTAATGATTATATAGTAGATTTATTAAATGAAAGCTGATATAGTGGTCTGAATTTTATTAATTCAATCAATTTTCTTTTAATATCTATGAAAATCTTTACATCGTTTCAAATGGTTTGAAAAATCTGAATTCAAAATATAAATTTTCTCTCAGTCAAATCTTATTTGGATAAATATTTTTAAGAGCGAATTTCGAATGGTAATGATTTGCAAAAAGTTCTATTGCGAGACAAAATTTTTTTCTCATTTGTTTTTTCTAGAAAATTTTTATTTATTTTATTGATTTACAAAATCACAAATATTATTCAAATATTACTCAAATATAAATAGCCTAATAATTTGATTTTCAGAGAAAATTTTTTTTATTTATCTCTGTTTGAAAGCGAATATAGAAAAGTAAAAAAAAATTTAATAAAAAATCCACGAATTCGATTTTTTTTTAAGTGATTCTAATTGATTTACAAAATAAACAGTCGAATAAAATCTTTAGTAAGAAATCTTTAAGACAAAAATAGACTAATATATAATTTAGAAAAAATTAAATGGTCATTACTGAAGTAACAATCATAAAATAAGTTTTATTCATTGAAAAAGTTAGAATAAATCCACAAAAATTTTTCAGATAAAAAATGAACACTTGATTTAATTTCGTGTGTTACGTGATAAAATCATAAGTTTGAGATCCTATACATTTTTTACAAGCGTTTGTATATATAAATCGAATAATTTATAAATTACATAGTTTGTTTCATTTGATATTGAATAACTAAGTTCTAGCCATGATCGATAAAGTAAAGTAATCTCAAACATTGATGATCCTTTTTTTTTATCTTTTTTTAAAAAATTTCTAATCGATTTAAAATTCTTCATGCAACTAAAATGATTCTTTTTTGAAAAATATAGGCTTTATTGATTGGAATTTTTATTTTGCAATATTAATAATTTGATCAAGAAAAAATTTTTTTTTAGTATTAACAAATTAAATATTTTTGAAAAAAAATTTTATTTGGTGTGAAAAATTTGATAATTTTCAAAAGTTTGAATTTTAGTAAAAATTTGCATATTCTTTGAAAAAACTATCTGAGTGCCCTTATCAACTTAAAAATTGTACACTAAACAATAAAAATATTTTTAAATTATATAATAAACTAAAGTAAATTTCGAATAAAAGATAAATTATTTTTATAGCTTTATCATCATGGGGAAGAGATCGCAGTCAATGTGCACATAAGTAATAATTCAAATCGAACTGTGAAAAAGATAAAGGTCAACATAAAACAATTCGCAGATATTTGTCTGTTTAGCACTGCTCAATACAAATGTACTGTTGCGGAGATTGAATCTGAGTAAGTTGACTCTTGAATAATCTAAATCAAAATGTGATTAATTATGCTCACTTTTTTTGAAAAAGAGATGGATGTCCTGTTAGTCCAGGATTCAATTTAAGTATGTATTTTTTAAGTATTACACAATAATCTTGAATTTCGAAATAAGAAATTTCTAAAAATCGTTGTTGTTTCACCAAGGTAAAGTGTATTATTTAAAACCATTACTTGCTAATAATAAAAGTAAACGTGGACTTGCTCTTGATGGTCAACTTAAGCATGAAGATTCAAATTTAGCATCATCGACTATGTAAGCTAGTTTTCTTATGTTTAGATTTATATTCTATTTATATCCTCTGATTATTTATTATATAATTATAAAAAATTCGACTGTATTCATCTCAAAAAATATAAATTTTTTCATTTGATTATGCCATTTTAGACTAAAAGGACCGATTCAGCGTGAAAATCTAGGAATTATTGTTCAATATAAAGTTAAAGTTAAATTATGTTTGGGTCCGTTGGGTGAAGTTGTGGCCGAATTGCCTTTCACCTTGATGCATCCAAAACCAGAAGATCAATCACATAATTTTAGTACTTTACAACGTAACAATCATCTGAATAGTCTGCCACCCACTAATAATATTCTTAATAATTCAACAAATAATGGAATTATTGAAAATAATTTGAATAATTCAAGATTGAATTCTAAGTTACATTCTGATAATTCAAATGATTCTGTCGATCAGAACTTGATTCAACTTGATGCGTAAGTACCGCTTTAAACTGATTATCGATCATAGTAAACAATTTTTTTTTTAAATAGTGATCCAAATGACGATATTACATTTGAGGACTTTGAACAATTTGCTCGCCTCAGACTTCGTGGTGAATCAGGAGCCTAGCTCAAAAACACTTCAAAAATGACTTAAATCTTCTATTTATTGAACTATTATATATCTAATTCGGCTAATTATGTATACAAAAATTAAAACTTCTCTCTTTGATGAAAAATTTTTTCATTGTTTTGATACCCCCTCTTTTCGTTTCAGTTTATTTTTGTAATTATCATGTAGATTATTAAAAAATTTGCTATCGAAACTCTGCTTATGATTAAATAAAATTTCATTTAATATAAATAAAAAAAGGAAATATATTTCTTTATATTATTTACTATTTGACAAAAAATTTTAATTTTATTTGATGGTGAAACGATACAATTATACATAATTTCAAGAAAGCAAAACTTTGTCACAAAAAAATAATGTTGAAATAAAAATCAAACTACGCCTGAAAAAAATTAAAAATTTTTATTTGTAAGGCCATCTATTTTTATTTTTCTAAAAATAAATGTAATGTTTTGTTTACATTTTTAACATAATCCATTGATTGGAATTTTGAGTCGATATTAAAGTTTATACGATGGATCAGGAATTAATTGATGAGCAGGCAATAAATAAGGCAGTTGATATGTTAAAAGAAAGGGGCATTTTTGATCAAATCCGAAAAAATTGCTTGGAAGATATTAATACCAAAGTCAGTTTTTTCAAAAAATAAAATTTTGAATTTTCTTATATAAATTAAATTACTTTTTTTTAGTCATCTTACTTAAATTTAAATCAACGATGTGAAGGTTATGTAAACAAATTTCTTCAAGACCGGGAATGGGATACAACATTGAATAAAAATCAACTACGCGAAAAATTACGTAAAAGCATCATGGAGTAAGTTTACTTTATCAGTAAAACAAAAAAATTAAGAAAATTATATTAAATATCTTGAATTTCAGGTCGGGAATAATAAAATCGGGTGTAACTCATTTGGTGGAGCAAGTAATTAATCCGGTCAGTTTTGAAAGTAAAATAGAAGAACAACTTCGAGAATTACTTGGTATAGAGGAAGACGATCTATTCAAAAGTGAAGAGATGAATAAATTTAATGATAAACTGAGTGATAAATTGGATGACATATCAGACGATGACATTTCTAGTGATGAAATAATCGATAAAAATAATGAACAACAATCAAATTCAGTTAACAGTAAAAGTAATGATGCTAAAATAAAATCCGAAAGAGATTATGAAAGTTGCAGTAATGATTCAATGAATAGAATTAATGCAAAATTGGAAAATGTAAAATTTTCAAAATATGATAAAAATATGTATGTGACAAAGAAGAAAGAAAAATACGAAGAAAGTATAACAAGTAGTATTAGTTCGACAGAAGACCTAGATTGCATGGATTAGATATCAACTTAATTATTTTGTAAATATATGTAATTCATAAATTTTATTCTAAAGATATATTGACAAGTGATTTTAAGTACTATTTTTATTGATCGATAAAATTTCAAATAGTTAGAAAAAAAAATAAAATAAATGTTTATCTACAAATGAATTTATCAAAAAATTAAAATGAAATGAATGGATTTTTCGTGTAAAAGCATCTAATAATCATTTTCTTTCGAATTGGCTTTAATTTTGTCATAGCAAACAGATTTTAAAAATGTTGATCTTTGTTTCATTATCGATGAGACAATCTCTTTAAGTTGTTGATCGTGAATTTTGCTTAGAACAAAATTGAAATCAAAAAACTCTTCAAAGTCAGGTACTAGTTGTGTACGTTCAAATTCTTTCTTTTCATATTCGAATGCTTGCAAAATGAGGTCTAATCTATCTATCTCTTTAGCTATTTTTGATTCCGGTGATTTTCTTTCTTCATATTCATCGAATAATATTCTCATTTGTTCGGCTTGTTTTTCTGGCAGATGAGCTAAAAGATATTTCATCGCTATAATTTCTTCTTGTTTTTTTTTTTCAGGATCAATTTTGTCATATGGAGTATAGTCTCCTTTGTAATTTTTTAAATTAAAAGAAAAATAATTAATTTATTGAATTTCAACTTTGAAAAACTAATTACCTGTGATTGTTTCCGCTACATCATGAATTAAAACCATTTTGATAACCTTATTTAAATTAAAATCTGAACCATAATTTCGCTTCAATTCATCTTCATCTAGCATCATTGCAATCAATGACATTCTGTGCATATGACTTGCAACAGTTTCCTTTAATTTAATTAGAAGGATAGAGCAATTTTTTTTTTAAATTATTGTCAATTGAAATTTACCGGTTTAGGAATATTGTTCATCACCCAGCCTGAACGTTCAATATGCTTCAGATTGCCAATATATTCAAGAAATCTAACTTTTTTTGCTGTTATTTGATCCTTTAAATTACAAATTAAAGCAATAATTAAGAAAAGTCAATTGAATTAATGATTAAATTTTAAATACAATCCTAAATATAATATGATTATATTGAAAAATGTTCGAACTTACAATCTCTTGATACAATGCTCCAGATGTCGAGCCTGATTTTTTTATGGGCTTAGTGACAAAGATATGTTGACAAGGGTATAAGCTTTTGTTTATTAGATTAGATGCAGGTAAAAAAATGAGTATAAATAGAAGGATAAAATTAGAACTATCAAACATTTTGATTCGAATAAATTTTTTTGATTTTAGTTTGACTAAGAGCAAATTTGAAATGAAGAATAAGCCAATAAACACCATAACTTTATGAAAAATTTTGAACTGTTTTTATCTTCTTCAAATAAAATTTATATGACATGCCTTTTTATTTAATTATGGTTTGATGATTGATAGATTTAAAATTTATCGTAAATTTCGTTGCTAAAGAGAGCTATTAATTATGTTAGAAATCTTTGTCATTAATCACATTTATTATTCATATAGGGTAATTTACCTAAACTAGAAAAAAATTCTAATTATATTTTTATTTATATATTAAGATAACAATGTTAAACAATAAAATATTTGATTTAATTTTCTTTGAGATACGTCTAATTAGCTTCGATTTGTGAAAGGCATTTGTTTATTTTATACTTTGAATCGCACCTTTACTTTTATTTTATTTAAAATTTATTTAAAAAAAAAGTGATAAATGAATTTTGCCTCATATATTAATCAAATGAAAAAATCTGAAAATTTTCATTTAAAAAATACTCATTACTTAATTAGATTAATTAAAATAGCATATCTGAAAACTAAAAATATTTTTAAGAATTAGAAAAGTTCGATTAATTTTGAAAATTTAATTCCTCATGAAAAGTATTTTTGTCTCAACAAATAATAATAAGCTCAATATGTTAAAATGTTAAACGAGAAAAGATTTTTGATAGATATATGAAAAAAAGATGGGATCAATAAAATAAAATAAAATAAAATAAAATAAAATAAAATAAAATAAAATAAAATAAAATAAAATAAAATAAAATAAAATAAAATAAAATAAAATAAAATAAAATAAAATAAAATAAAATAAAATAAAATAAAATAAAATAAAATGGAAAAGAAATAAAATGGAAAAGAAATGCATAAATTATAAAAAATAATCATAAAAATGAACGAAATTGAATATTCTTAAGACTGAGATTAAAAAATAGTGTGATGAACAAAAAAGAATATAAAAAAATATTTGAAGCTGACAATTATCAATATTTGAAGATAATGAAACAAATAATTCGTCTGCGTATTATGTAAAATGCATTTTTCAATATTTTTATCAATATTTTCATCAAATTTTAAATCAAAAATTTATTGAAATAAAAAATTAGCAACAATAAAAAAAAAATAAAAACCAAAATGATAATATTGCCATAATTACAAATCATAATTTCTGAAAATCGGATTTGAATTTAAATTTATACTTTGATAAAAATAAAAATTCGAGATTATATGTTACAGATGTCTAGGAAATATGACAAATAGATTCATACAAAGAAAAACTAATTTTTATCCTTATTTTTCAATATAAAATTATGAATTGATATTTTGCTAAAGTAAAAAGTGTAATGAAATTAATTTATTGAAAAACTAAAAATATATTGTTGCTGAAATATAAACAACTCAAATCTATCTATTGCTTTTATTTTACCTGATTAAGTACATCTTAACATTTTTATGAACACACTTTTTTAGAGATTGCTGAAATAATATTATCAAATGCTAAAGTGTTGATAACGATTTATTTCGCTGATTCTAGCGACTTCAGTGATAAATTGAAATTCTTTAAAAAATAATAAAGCTCATGTGTTTTGGCGAATTCAAAATCAATAATTACTATTTTTTTCTTTAAAAAAAAATAATTGATTGTATCTTCGTCTGGATGAACATTAGCTAATTATTTTGATTTCAAAATCAATGTCTTAATTTCAACTTTTACTATGCATTATTAATGAAGATCTATTTAATAGTAAGTAATTTGGAAAATATCATTTGAAGGTTTTGCCATTTTCATTATGAATTTACATCATTAAATTATATTTTTGAAGAATTCAATCAATCTTAAAATAAGCCTCAAAAATTAATTAATACTAATATTGAATGTATTTAATGAATATAAACATATATGTGATTGAATACATTGTGTATTACACAGACAAATTGAAAAGGCAAGTTCACATGAAAGTATTTAATTTTACTAACAATCATTATTATTTTGTGCTTATTCATTGGAAAGTAGTTTATATTTTTTTGTGCAATGTGATTGATAAAAAAATGTGAAATTTTTCAACCGCAACTAGTTCATAATTTATACTAATGATCAAACGTAATATTTGACGTAAATTTTCAAAATAAATTTGATAGAATATTTTTTAAGTTTTTTACAAGTTATTTTTATGTGAATAGTTATAATGCTAAAGTTCGAATGAATCCAAATAGTCAGGTGATCACTTGATGAAAAGAGGCTATCGGTTGTTACGTTAATAAAAAAAATTTTTTTTAGATTTCTCGGTTTTTAAAAACAATCTCCAAGAATATAATGTGAATAGTTCAACGAAATATTAAGTGAAAAATTTAAATTTATGAAATAATATCATGAAAAAATTATTTTTGTAATAACAAATTTAGTCAGTTTGAAAATCATTTTTAAAAGTACCTAAAATTTTGATCACTTAAACAATAAATTTTGAAAAAATGATATGCAATCGAATTTATCTAAATGATTAAAAGACAAATTCATTAAAATAATTTTGATTAATTAATTGATCATTTGTTTAAGTTGAATATCTCGATTGCAACGAACTCAAGAAAACGTTTAAAAAATAAGTTAAATTTAATTTTTTTATTGTCAATCATTTTAATTTCAAGAGATGTTGTATAAAATCGATTTTGATTCAAATAAAATAAAATCTATAAAAATTTTTAAAGAAATAAAAAATTTAATTATTAATTTTGTAATCTTTGAGTATAAATTTTTAGAAATTTTTTTCACATGCTATTTGATTTTCCATTTAATAAATTAATTTAAAAATCACTTTCTGTTTTTCTGTAATTATTGACCCCGAATTCATTTTTTTACTTCTGATCGTGCTATTATTTGACCTGTTTTTTTTTCTTTACTCTTTTAATTTTATTTATCAAGAAAATTGGAAATTAAGAGGTTCAATAATAGAAAAAAATCATTTTCACGTTCATTAGATGATAAATTGGTTAACTTATTCTTTGAAATGTACCGATCAGTTTTTTAAAATTCAAAGAATTCTTAAAATTTTATAAAAAAAATTTAAATTATAAGAGTGCCGTTAAAGAAATCAAAATCAATAATTAGCAAGCAAATTTTTTCGATGAATTGAATCTTTTAACTTTTTTGATATAAATAAATTTTTAGATGAAATTAATTGAAAATAGATCTGAAATATTAATAAACGATATTGATTTTCTCAGAAAAAGAATCAATTCTAAATAGATATATCATAATTAAGTTTTGAAATCTTTTCAATTTAATTTGTATTGAAAAAAACTTTTTAATCAAAAAACGAGTTGTTCTAAGTGAAACGAAGAATTACTCAAAATATTTTTAAAAAAAGTGAATAAGTTTTGAAATTATCTCAGTGATCTGAAATAAGTCATATAAAATTATAAATTGAACTGTTTAATTTGAGTTATTTGTTTCTAGAAAAGAAATGTACGTGATCTGAGATTTTGATGAGTTTATCAAAATGTTAAAATTAGCAAGTTGTATTTCAAATTCTAAAAAATAAATTTACGAAAAGTCCATATTTGTTTGAATAACCGGTAGCTAATTTGCAAAAAAGAAGTAATTCAATTCAATTAATTTTTTTTATTTTTTAACAAATGAACAGAATTTTTCACTCAAATCCTTGTTAATCTTTTTGTTTGGTAGCTAAAAAAAGGTCGTTTCTAATAGCTTTATTAATATTTAAGTCCTCGAAATGATATTGTGTTCAATGATTCATCATTCTTGTAAGCGGACGATGCATTTTACATTCAAAATTTGCTTATAAAAAATATGATAGTTTCAATGGCTTGTTTTATAAAATTTATTCTATTATTTACTTAATAAATATGTATAACACTATATAGTTTTATTATGTATTTTGTATGCTATATCAAAAAAAATTATTCAGATAAGTCGTTGAGTTGATTAACGCCTTCATAATTTAAGTGATATTTAATAAATTCAGGTTGATAATTAATTTATACTATGAAACTTTAATTAACGTGAATTTCACCAGGTAGATTTCTAAAATTTTTAATGAATATTGGTGAAGAATTTCCTTTTCGTGTAAATTATAATCTGATTTTATTGAATAATAGTATCAAGTTTTTATCTTTTATCTTTTTTTTTATTAAATTGATTGATTAAACTTAATATATTTAATATTGTAAATTCGATTTGAACCGGAAAGTTTTTTTTTGGGATAGAAAATGTTATTATTTTTGAGCGGACCAAGCAAGCTCATTTTTTTGTATTTTTAGGTGAAATTCAAAAAAATCAGAAGATAAATAGAATTTATCTAATTTGAAAAAATTTTAATTTATAGCATCATAATATAAACTCATTTAATGAATATTAAGTAAAATTCAAATTTTTAGAAGTTATAATTATTAATTGAAAAAGGAGAATTTTTCATTATCAAAAATCTAAGAAAAATGTTCATCATAACTGATAAAATGTAGTAAAACAAAATTATCTTTTTCTTGATTTTTTAGCTAAATTTATATCGTATTCTTTTTTATAAAATATTTAATGAAAGTATTTATTTTCTTTTTCAATTTATAATAGTTTTATATTATCATCATTTTAATTGTCATTTGTAATTTAAATAATAATTACTCATTTTTTGTTTTGGTCAATGAATAACAAGAATGAATTTGTGAGTATTCATTATTTTTCATTGTATATGATTCATTTGCTTAAAAAATTTTGCAAGAGCCAAAAAGATTCGGAATAACTTGGAATGCGAGTTGTAAAAATATTAATTTATCGCTAATATTTTTATTTCATTTTTCAGATCAGCATATTTATTTGATTTAATGCAAAAAAATTCATGGTAAAAAAAATACAAAAAAATATAAAGTCAAATTTAAGTAAATTTCTTTTGATGAAATAAATTTTTTTTTGGAAACAATTAATAGTGTATCAGATTATAATCATGATTCATAAGTTTTAACTTCAAAAATTATTTCTAATACTAATCACAAAGTAGAATGCATGAACGATATTCAAAGTTAAGATTTATCAAATCAAGTTAGGATTAATATAAAAAATAAAGCAGCATCATAACATTTAGAATTTCGATGTACATTAAACATTAAAAATAAAAGCACAAATTTGAAAACAAAAACTAGCGACAATTTC
>BLXL01010503.1:0-17309 GCA_023170135.1 Acarapis woodi
TAAGATTTTAAAATATTATTTGAATTAAATTTTTGCGAGTATAATTTTCGCTTTTTCGGTCAATTTTTTTAATTGATAATTAATACGATCAATTATGACTATACTTTATACGATTGATTTTGAAATAAATTTTCTATTTTCATTGCATCAAAATTTTTTTCATTTTGTTTTATTTTGAAAAACGAAAACATTTGATTTTTGATTTTTTTGTGAAAAATTTTCATTTCTTATCAATGTTACATTCTATTATCCAATTTTATTTTATTAACTTTATTATATGAATACTTTAGATAAAATTTTCAAAGTTATCAAATGCTCGGCAATCTAAAATATTTAAATAAGTTATCAAATTATCAAAAATATGTGAAGATTAATACATTTAGAATTATCACGAATAATCATCAAATTCATCGTTAAAATATTTTAGCATTCATATTGATATTAATATTTCAATGTAATCATTTATCTTTTTATCTCGATTGAAATTTATTACTATCATACAACTATATAAAGAATTTAAATTTTTGATTTTTTATCTTTTTTGTGCCATATTTGTCGCGATTCACCTTTTAAATTAGAAATGTATAGAATATTATCTCATTTAATTTAAATACCTAACAGTGAATCAAAAATTTTTCTTTCTCAAAAATAATCTTTTGAAATTGCTTGAACAATTTTTGTTTGTCAATTTTTTGTGTCTAATTTTTTTTAAAACATTAAAAATCAAAATTCATTCATTTTATCAAAAAAAAATTGTATCATTGTATTATTTACTTTCCATTTTGGAGAAAAAAAATTAAATTAAGATTTTCATTTTTATTAGCAATAAAAAATCAAAAAAAAGTAGGAAAAATGAATCTTTTTTAATATCTTTTTAATTATTTAAAAAAATCGTGAAACGAGAAATAATAAATAATTCATCGTCACTGGAGAGTATTGAAATGAAAATTTTCGAATTAGATTTTTCCAAAAAATTGTAAATTGAGTTAAAAATACTATATGTGTACAAATATAAAAAATAACTTGAAAATATAGCAAAAATATTATTAAAGATTATTTTTTTCCGATTTTTTTTCTAGCATCTTTAAAAAAAGAAAGTTTAGAGACCACTAATTTAAGTTATATTTTAAATTTAAAATTATAAATGTTAAAGCTTAGAAAGGTGAAAAAAATTATTCGAAAAATATTATTGAATAATTAAATTCATATATTAATTTTTCTCTAAGAAATTTGACCTATTGACCTATAGTACATTTTATTAATTATTTAGAACAATTGTATCTTGATTGTTTATACTTGAGTTTTAGTATCAAATGTTTAATGACTGTACGATTCTACTTAATAGAAAAAGATAATCCTGTATCATCATGAAGTGTAAATTGTTTAAACAAAATTAATAATTTATAAAAACTCACATGCAAAACACAAAAACTTGCGCTTTTCATTTCTTTGAATCATTCATCATTCACTTTTAATTTTAAAGTAACAATGCATAAAAATTGCTAGATTTCATATAAATTTTTTTAAAAATGAACTTTATATTAAGATAGCGAAAGATAAAAAGAGATATATATCGCTTCATTTTTATTAGATTAAAATAAGTTTAACCTCATTATTATTAGTTTAATTACCTCTAAAGGCCAACTAAAGACAATTGTTTATTACACACGTATCAGATTCAAAATGTACTTACAAAGAATCTTAATTTATTGTTTGTCATTTGCAACCATTGGTGTAAGTGCAAATAATTTAATATTTAAAAAAGAGATCACTAAGCCTAAAGTGCAAGTCGAAACGGTAATGATATTAAAACCAAAAAAACCTACACTTGATAGTGACAATTCATTTATGCCAGTTTTTTTGAAAGCGAGTAATAATAATTTTGTACAGCCAAGTTCTATTTCATCAATCAATAAATCAGTATCACATAAACTATTGACTAAAAAAAAATCGAAAGAGAACAAAGATAATAGAAAATTGGATAAAGCTATTAACGAAACAATAGTTTCTAGATGGTCAAAAACTAGTGGTATAAATAATTTTTCACCTGTATTGCCTGTCAATATGAAACAAATTAATTTAGATTCAACCAGTTTTATACCTATAGTGGCTAAACAAGCAAGCAGATCATCTGTGGATAATAAATTATTTAAAGAAGAAAACAAATCACTTGGTAGATCTTTAGTAAATGCTCAAACTGTATTGCTTTCTGAACCATTATTTAAAAACACACAAACATCTCAACACAAAGCACCTGTTGATTTAAATAGTGAAAACAATAATTTAATTGAAAATAAAGAGGCTACTACATTGCCCATTCCATCTAATAACCCATTTAAGAAAATAAAGACGCTCATTAAATTCAATTCAAAACCTACATTCGCTACCCTGTTTCCACTTTCAAATGCAAATTTAGGTGATCCAAAATCAATAAAATCTAAATCAATAGGGGCAAATACTGACATTATTGACAAACATCCAATCGCTATTTCATCATCTACCGAATTAAACAGCTATTTAAATAGTCAATCAAATAATTACGATGTACGAAAAGAACTCTTAAAAATAAATACTCTTCGGTATCTTGCCAAACTAAACCCACAATGGGCTGCATCTTCTATTGTGCAATCATATCAACCAGACACCTCTCTTAAAGCATATCCCATTGGTAAAATAACACTATCAGGTAAAAATTTAGTTTCTAAATTATTTTATAGAGTTGAAATTTTTTTTTTATTTTTAGCAAACAAAAAGTGTACGTTTCTAACTTTCGAAAGTGAATCATAAATTTAAAAAAAAATTACATTCTCTAAGGATGTAAATCTTTACTTTCGGCTCGAGCAAAATATTTAAAATTAATTTTTTAAAAATATAATAAACATTTAAACAAAAAACTTTTGCACACTTTTAACAAATTAAGATAATTTTAAATAAAAAATTTCTACTCATATTTTATCGATTACTTTACATGAAAATGATGAATAAAATATTGTAAATTTTTTTATGATTTTTAATATTTCTTTGTTTTACTGAACATCAAATAATATAAGTCACAGATAAAATTTCTTGAAATAATGAAAATCATATATTTAATTTTAATTTTCATTAATTTGTCAGCCGAGTCTATTTAATGATCTTTTTTATATTAGGAAACATCACCATTTTCGAAAAAAGATTTTAATTAGATTTAATATACAATTTACTAAACACATGTTTTGCTTTTTTTTATCAAGTAGTTTATATTCTTAAAAAAAATCGGTTGTCAACTTTTTGTTCATGAATAACATTTCAAAAAACGTGATTCTCTTGTTTAAAAAAAAAAAAGAAATAATTTATTAAATTCACTATTAAAAAAAGGAAAAATTTGCAAAATTCTATTCTTGGAAAAGTGATAATTTTTCTTGATTAAATCAATAAATCAAAAATGTGATATATAAAAAATTTCAATCTAGTCTGTTAGACTAATTCTAATTCGATCTTTATTTGATAATTACTGAAAGCTAAATGATAATCCCTACCAACAGGCTTTAAAAATTTTCATAAGTGCCTCATGGAAAATTAGAATATTAAAAAAAAATTGTTTGAAATTAAATTCAAAGATTCATATTTTAAATCATCAATTATTGACTTAATATGAAAAAAACAAAAAAATTTGTTGAACAGCAGATTATAACGAGTTTCAATTTATTTTGATAAATTAAGGTTCATATTTTATTTTTCAGTATTTTTCGATATTATTTTAATTGAAATGAATTTAATTTATGTTTTTATCATACATAAATTTTATCAATTATATGATTTCAAAAGAATGTAATTTCAAAATCAAATAAATGACTGTCACACTAATATACTTGTCTAAAAAAATTAATTTTGATCCTTTAATTTAATTTATCGATTTTCAGAAATAAATTTCAGTTAATCTTAAAAATTCTACGAAAAAAGAATTGTACTACAAATTTTATTCATCAAATATTACTATATATGATTTAAAAAAGTTAATTTTTTTATGTGAAAAAAAAAGTGCCAATAAACTAATTTCAATTATTAGTCAATTAATCAAAGCTAAATTATTCTTTTTTAATTTGCACTAATTTTTAATTTGTATGCTATTGATAGCCAAATTTGTGAATTATGATCTTTGTATAATAATAATATAATAATAATTATTTTTCTCAAATATTAGATTAAAAAATGGTGAGAATTTTTATTATTTTTAAATGCTATTTTTCTCATTGTTTAATCTTTTTTTTTTGTGTGTATTTTGAAACTTACGTATAGTGAAATCATTGGATTTTTAAATTATTAAAGCATTGCGAAATCAGTTTTTGCAAGCTTTTTTTAAAAAACTATACCTTAAAATCAATCAGATAATTACTTGATTTAAAAATAAATCGATTATTAATGAAAAAATATCAATCTTATTTCAAATAATAAATTTGTAACAATGCCAATTATTTTGTGTAGATGTTTGTTTCAATATGAAATTGATAATTAAAATAATAATTATATAAAATTAAATAATATTGAATTAGCAATTCTAAATTAATTTCTATACAAATTAAAATGATATTTTACTTCTTTTTTCAGAAAACAACTCATATGGTGGTAAATCACATGAAAAAAGACCAGAAATATCAGTCGAATTAATCAAAGAAATACTTAGAAAATTGACAAATGATAATTTACAATTTAACAAACTTTACGTGATGGGGTAAGTACTGATCTAAATTAATCATCTGTATTAGATATCACAAATCTTTTATCATAATCAATCAACCAGTTATTTTTATTTTTTATAACTTGTCCGTAAAATATTGTAAAATAACAAATTGAAATGAAAAATTAAGTTACATGCCTTAGTGGGTTTGCGTTGACGCGAAAAAATTCATTAGTTGTGAGAAAAGTTTCACATAAAAATTAAAATGTGTCTGATTATTTGAAATCATATTGCTAAAAAAATTGTACACTTGCTAATAATTTAAGATCATTTCTCAGCCTATCCTAATTAGAATTTCAATTATATAATTTTTTAATTGATTTTCAAATTAACTTTTATTTTGATCTTCTTTTTTAATTCCGAAAATTTAAAAAAACAATTTTTAATTTGTTGAGTGAAAAAAAATGAAAATATTTTCTCTTTCATCATGTCGTTTTGCTTTCATTTTATTTTTTCATCTTGAAAATTCGAAAATAAAATAGCTCACCAAAGGATAAAAATTTTTTCTTAGCTATATAGTAAATGATTAAAATTTTATATTTACATTTTAATATGATCATATTTTCATTCACTTTTTTATTTAAAACTACTTTATTGCCGACTCGAAAATTTCTCATAATCTAGATTAATGGTTAGTGTATTCAAAATCTAGTTATTATTTTGATTAATTTGAAAAAAAATAGTTCTTATCTCTAGATTATATTTTGAATCATTTTTTGATAGCATTCTTTCATTTTCTATTTTTTAATTGTTGGCTTAATTCACTATATTGAGGTCAAAATTTTTTTTTATAAATTAAGATGACCTTTCATAATTATCACTTTTGTGATCATTAATTCGGAATTGTTTTTTTTCTAGTACTCATCGCCAGAAAGGACAAACTGATATGAATGATGAACGACAATATAGTCAAGTAAATAATCAAGAACAAAATACATATCATCAACGTGAAAGTGATAGTTATAATCAACAAGATCAAGATGGCTATATTCAGCCAGAAAGTAACGGGTACAAACAACAAGATCAGACGAAATATAATCAAGCCAATAATGGAGATTATTCGCAACCAGACTACTTAAATAATGATCAAAATGGTTATTTATATGATCCTAGCAATTTGTATTCAAATGAAGCCGATTCATATGCTAATGATAATGCAAATGTATATTCGAATGAAGAAGGTAGTTCATATCACTCTGATGGTAACAGCTATTCTTATGATGATTCATATTCTTCAGAAGAAAACAAGGCAAACAATGATCCTAATCCATATAATTCGAATGAAAGTAATGTCAATTCTTATCATAATGATGAATCAGACGATGAGCGAGAATATCGTTTACAATCTTTAGGTTATGATATGTCACAATACACAAACCGTGCCTATGTACCTGCTTACAATCTTAATAGTCTTGCTAATTTCATACATAGTGTAAGGGCAATTTTAGTCTTAATCATTTCTTTGCAAGCTTTAAATATTTTGTTGATTATTCTTTTTTTTTTAAATTGATTAACAGAGTTTTAAAACAATTGCAAAAAAGAAACAAATGGGTGAATATCAGTTCACTGACAATCCATATTTAAATAATTATGAAAACTATAAGTCAATGGATATAAATTATGCAGAATTTATACCTGAAAGGCCGAAAAATGGTGGTCGAAAAAAATGCGCTAAACATCGAAATATGAAAAAAGAAGAAAGCTATGCCAATAATAATGTTAATTTCGATGATTCTTACAATAACTACGGTAAGTAATGTGTAAAAATTTAATTATTTTTGTAACCTGTTTTTTTCTTTTGGTTTTGGTTTCTGTGTTTTTTATTTTCAATTTGTTTGTCAATTTGAATAGGCATGCCGAATATGAAACCTTTGGTTTACTATAATAATAATGCGTAAAGGTAATTGTTAATCACTGTCTACTCTTTGGATATTTACAAATTTTTTTATTGTTTCGCTCCGATTTGTATGATTTCTATTTTATCAAAAATTTTTTCTTTTTATTTCATCTAAATCTCTAATTTACGCTAATCTTCTTGATTATATCACTTATGCAAATTTAAATTCTAATTGTCAATAAAACTCAAATATATTTCTAATCGACTTCTAGATTATTATAAGAATTTTAGACATAAATTATCAAATATACAAAAAAATTAATCAATTAATTATTTTACGCATTCCGTTTTCTTTATTCAATTGGAAATTTCTGCAAATAAAAAATAAAAACATCAATTCACATTCGATATAATGTTGATCTATTTTGCATTTAATACAAAATGGCCTTCAAGCAAAATGAGCTTTACATGAGCAATTAATTTTATTCAAATTTCAAATAAAAATTTAATAAAAATTCGTTATTCGCAACAAAATAAAGAATTATTATACCATTGCACTTACAACTCATCGCGTCATATAAATCAATTACACACATGACTAAATATTATAGAAATACATATCTAGAAAGAAGTAATATGTTGATTTACTTTTTTTTATATCTAATAAGCCATATTAAAAAATCATATTGTAAAAATTTTTTGATATATCTTTTATCGAAGTGTTCTAAATTTCATTTTATTTAAATTACTCTGGAAATAACATTTTTTTTTAATTTGAATTTTTTTTAAGTTAAGACAAACTAATTTTGTATTTAGGTTATTTATTGATATTGTTTTCCTTATTTTGCATTGATTTAGAGTTTTTGCAAGTATTCACTCTCAATACTTAATCAGCCTTAAAATTTGTGTCCCTAATTATTTAAATCTTTAATTGTTTTTTACCAGAATAAAAAATTATTAGCAATCAAGACCTATCTCTATCACTTTTAATTTGAGGTGATAGGAGAATTTCGAATATGCAGTTAAATCATAACTTATCAAAAATAATAGTGCCATCTTTTATTGAATCAAAGAAAAAAAACTTTGAGCAATCCTTGAATAAAATAATTCCACGAATTGCAAATAATTTTGTCAATTTCGATAAATTGCAAAACAAGTCTTATCGTAAGAAAAGAGTATTTCTAGTCTTGTAAACTCTTATCAGTTACGATGAATTGTATATCATTTTAAACAGTCTATGTACTATTGAGAACGAAAACCTTAGTTTGAAAAATTTTTAGATATATGTGATGCATAAATTTATGGTTTCTGTTAATTGGCATAATTGAACAAATAATTTGGGATTATACGGATATTATCTCACGATCATCTAGGCATCAAAAATTTTAATTCGAATAACTTGTAACATACAAAATTTATTTAATTTTGCTTAAAATTTTTGCGACGTAGTCTTTGTGATTTTAATTTTACACATCAAAAACGAAAAATTTTATCAAGCGTGAAAATTTGGGAAAAGATAATTATAAAAGATTATCTTTGGAAAAAAATGGCTAATGACTTAAAACCACTAATTATGTTCAAGATTGATATGAATGAAAAAGGTTTCATTTTTTTTTCTTTTTATTTCAAAGGCCTATATTTTTAAACAAAATGAACATCTTCTATTTTTTTTCTCAAAAATTTAAATTTGAAATTTAGTAAAAATTTTATGCACTTGTTGATGTTAGATTATCCCGTTAAATGAAAAATAAAAATTCAGATTTCATGGGTCACTTACTTTATATCGTAAAATGTGATAAATAGATTTCAGCAAGCATTAATTATACAAATTCATTTAAGATTCTTTATAAAATATGTGAAGTGTAAAATTTCTTTTCAGAACTATAAATTTGAAATTGAGTTATAATTATAATTTAATTGTATTTTGAATTTTTTAATTAAAATTATTTCAACATTTCAAAATTTTGGAATTACTCGAAAGCGATCTTATGGTCTTTTTTTATCCCTAAAAAAGAATGTTTGTTTTGCGAATCGGTTGATAAAATTAATTATCTACAGATGTAAATCTGACCACAAAAATGCTGGTACTATTCTTTTAAATAATTGTTTTCTTAGATTATGTTTTAGCATGTTTCAAACTTCATGCAGAAAATCCTTTTCTGTTATTTCAATTACGTTTCAACCGGAAAATTTTCTTGGTCAATGAATTATAATTATATCTGGATTTAATTTAATTATTTTTGCGTTCTAAAAATTGTACACTTTTAGCCAACATAATAATTGCTTTGTACTTGCAATTTTTGATCCCTCAGGAGCTTTGTGTTAGTATTCTTGATATAAAATGCTTTTTTATAATAATTTTTATCGATTTCGATTTTGTTTTTTTAAATAAGTCTGAATGTTTTCAATTTGAGTACCTATATGAAAAATCTAAAATAAATTAACCCTCGATGATAATTGAAATTTACTTTAATCCCTTGTTTGTACAGTATTTGTAAATCAAAATTTCATAATTTTAATTTCCGAAAATCAAATTATTGCAAATTAAAATTGAGCAGTTTGGCTATAAAACAACATGCTTGTGAAAAATTAAAATTATTTTTTATTTATTTCAAATTTGATTTGAAATCCTTTTTTAGATAAAAATAACGAAAAAAATTGAATTTCGAGATTATTATTTATTACTATTTATTATTTGATTTTTTTATTATCTTTTTTTTCAAAGATAAAATAGAATTGTTATTTTTAAATTTTAAAATTAAAAATTAAATAGAATAAGAGGGAAAAATTTGAATATTTCTTTGAAATATTTTAAATATTAATATAAAAAGTAAAAAAAATTCATCTATTTTTATCATTTCATCTAACACATGATTTTAATAGATATAACCGTCTATAATTCTAATAGTCTAGTTTTAAAATTGTTTCTGCGGCTGAATACAAAATGCGAAAAATCCATTAAAAACCTAGTGTTATAGAATAAAAATTTATTTTATTAATTTTATGTTCAACATCAAATTTTCTATAAGATGCCACAAGGTAATTTAAAGCCTTCATTTTTAAAGATCAACTGAATATTAAATCTCGCTAGAATATAACTTCTTGGATAGATAAACGTATCTAACAAAATTTTCAAATTAAACATCACATAAAAAGTCGATCAAGTGCCTTGTGTAGTTGGTTATAAATTTTATGCATATTGAAAAATTATCTCTCAAAAAACTTAAATTTGAAAATTTTTTTTGAAATGAGTTCGATTTGGCTAAATCAAATAAATTCGCAATCCGATTCACGACATTTGATGCGACTATTCAATTACAAATAAAATTGCCAAGCTTTTTTAATGATTAATTTTGGTCATATTTGCTCGCGATCAGGAAGAAAAATTAAATTTTATCATCGAGTTATGTAATTTTGCCCAGTATTTGCATGTTATTTTATGCTGTAAAATCAAATATTTATCTTTTAAACTTACTGTATAAATTGTTTTCATCAGAGACTTAAAGAGCAAGCCAACTCACTTGTTTAGCCAATATAATAATATCATTTATTGAATTGATAAAAATCATAATCAATAAAATTGAATCGACCCTTAAAAACTTTGCAAAATTTGATATTTTTATATTATTGCACATTGAATCTATATATAAAAAATGATTTTATTGTTTGAAATTCAAATTGTCTCTTGAGTATCAAGGTTTAAAATTCAAACATTAGATTCTATAATTATGGATTTTTTTTTGCACTATATTTGACAATGCGTTTTTTCTCATAAAATGTTCGCCATATGCAATTGGGAAAAATAGAACAAATTGCTTAGAAATTACAATGAATTTGGTCAGTAAACTGAAAAAAAATACTCTAAAACAATTTAATTAAAGACTTTTTTTTGGTAATTTTATATTTATATTGTATAAGCAATATAAATATAAAATAAATAATATATATATTCAATATTATATGAATAGTATAGTATATGTATATGATTTTTTATATATAGTATAAATAAAATTGAACACATAATGCACACATCTGAAATTTGTCGAAACTTATAAAGTAAATTTTCATCTTATTTTTATTATAAATTCAATATAATTATTTAATTGGTCAATGTGAATAAAAAAAATTAATAAAATTTGATGAAAACTAATATTCCATGTATTTCTCCTTTTTTTCCGTACAAAAATTCACTCTATTTATAAAAATTAGAGCGAATAAAAAAGTTTCAAACAATTTTTTTACAACAATCAATGGTAAGATGCTATTAATATCATTAATATTGATCCGAAAATTGATGTTCAATCAACTGATGCACATTTAGAGTTTGTTTGTTCTACATATAAGAAATAATTCAAGTATTTATCAATGTTCGTCTTCTACTAGTGCATTAATGTATAAATAAATAAAAAATCACCTTCAACTTTAGAAAATGAAAAAATCATGATATGTTGGTAAATCAAAGGGCATTCTCACTACATCAAGTGAAACGTATTCGAAAAAATTACATAAGAGTCAAATAAAAAACAAGTCAATTTAATTCAAAAGTGGACATGTTTAAGTAGTCTTATGTTCTAGGTATAGAAAATCGTTTTGAGAAATTAGTTTAAATATATTGAATGCATTTTCAAAGCAATTTCACGCATCAATTAATTCTGCTCAATAAGGTGTTTTGAGATTTGTTCAAAAACTTTATTTTTCAACTGATTTCTAGTATACTTATTTCTTCCCTATGTAATTTTCTTTTTTGCCATCTCTCGACATTGCGAATTAAATTCATCTGAATCGCTTTCATATGTTTTTTAATTTAAAAGTAATTGACGTAAACGGTCATATGAGAAAAATTGACAAACTTATTTTAAATTACACTGTCAATTCAAGAATTTTTGGCTGTATGATACTCTTTGTTAAAAAAGAAATAGAAAAATTTTTCCAATAAAAATAATTTTCTATTTGAAAGATTCGATACTTATTCCTACCAAAGATTGTAATTTAAAATATGTCAATTATAAATTTTTCTTAAAAATATATTTATTAGTTTTTATCACAATTTGTGTAATTTATGTATTAATTAAATGCATATCAAGTTTACATAACTTATATAAAGTTGTAATTTTAAATCAACCCAAATAAATATAAAGTAAATATTGATTTTAAACCAATGATCAACTAAGTTTCAAAAAATGAATTATTTTCGATTTCATTTATTTAATCAACAAACATGAAATTTCAAATAAATATCAATTTAAATATACTATGAGTTTCATAGTTCATTTGGTTGTTAATTGAAAAATGTATTAAAAAAAAAATCAAACCGCACATAGCACAAGCGGTGATTCATTATTAGCAGATTACTTTCGCTTATACGCTCATAAATTACCAAAATGATTTGCATAAGATTGAGTTCAATTCAAAATATATATTATATGGATAAAAGGTGACCCTCATAACTTAAATTAGAAATTTTTTATTTTAATTAAAATGATGAACTTCCGTAATAATTTGTGAACTATAGTGGTAAATAATTTTTTCCCGATTTTTATATCGAAGCGACAATTAAGTTATTTAGATAAAAAAATATATTCAATGGTTTTACAACCATCTGTAGCACAAGTTCAAAATAAATAATTTATAAGACATTATGTGGAAAAAAATTCAAACAAACTATGAAGCAGTAGCTAGATAATAAATAGATCAAACTTAGCCAAAAAGGCTTTTGCATTTATATTTCAGTTAATCTATAAATTTTATAATGCTTTCCGTGTTTGCCTAGTTGATTAAAGTCGAAATTTTTTTGGTAGTTTAAATTTTTAAATATAAAATTCTAGAATATTTTAGTGAGTGGGTAAATTTATGAAACTATTATCTGACCTAGGTCAAATAGTTAGCTATCCATTCGAAATAAGTATTAGCAAAAAAAAAAGTTTTTAACATTTATAAGAGGTCTATACTAAACTATAAAAATTTCGATTAGAAAAGGCATTTATTTAAAAGTTATAGGATTTTATTCTAAAAAAGCAAATTTCTTTTAAAACATGATAAAGATAATAAACATTTAGCTTTATCTTTTTGTTGTTATCTATCTGCTGGGAATCTCGAAGAAAAGTAAGTTCAGGAGTCAAACAGTAAAAATGATAAATAGATTTATAAATATTTAATGAAATCACTTTCCGATTTATGAGTCGAAAAGTGACGAATTCATACTTTTAAACGTTCATATCCTATATTTTTAACCTAAACCAAATAGTTGATTGAGATCATAGAGATTTTAGCATAAAATTTTGCAAATTCTTGTAACGAACTTTTGGACAAATATATATACTAGTCAAATGTTAGTGGTTAAGAGAGAAAGAAAATTTAACATATTTTTTTATAGATGTTAAAAGATTAAAAAAATTTAAATTATTTAAATTATTTAAATTATTTAAAAAATCATTTAAATAAAATAAGTGCCTGTGGAATTTATTTAGTTACAACTAATATGAATAAAGTTAAAATAGTTTCTACTTGAATTTACTAATAATATAGTATTAGTCCGTGGCGAATTAAATGTAAAACAAATATAGTCAAATTTAAGAAAAATTTACTTTATATCAAAAACCATAAGTTATATTCATTATAAATCTACATATAAAATAGAAATCATAACTTATTGGCAATTTTTGTCTAATCTTATAACTCTAAAAATTTAAAAACGACATTAAAAATAATTTAAAAATTTGATTATTTAATAAATAATTAATCTTCTGCCTGGTTATGAATTATCTATAAGAAATTAATAACCATCTAACTTCTATAAATCGCTAATAAATATTTTTGACTATTCAAATTCAGAATTAATGTTACTTTCTCATTCAGACAATTAAATTAAAGAAGAAAGTATTTTAATTGCTAAATTAAAAAAAATGAAATGGTTCATTAGAAGTAAATCCGCAGTCGAAATCAATGACCTGGCACAAAATATTTGGCAAGAGCATTCTCAATTCATTGTTTTTATTTTATTTCTTTTGACGGAATAGTATTCATTTTTGTTAAAAATAATTAATACTTAAATTTTATTTTAATAATCATTTAAACTATATTTTAAATTATCTGTTAAACACTAAACTATTTGAAGCATTTCCATTCCGGTAAAAATCAATAATCCTGAAAAAATGAATCAAATGGTGAAAATTTCTCCCAGTAAAATATTTAAGATTTATTCAACAAAGTTTATTCATAGGCTACTCACTAGATATATATTGAACATTACAGAAAGTTTTTTTTGTAACGAAATGAGATTGAACCATCGCGTAATGGTAATAATTCACAATGACCATAACTCAAGAGTTTAATAAACTCTAATGAAAAGTCGCAAAGAAGATTATGATTAGACTGATCTTTTCAATCGACCGATCTGTTTAATTGCCTTTGTTGAATGATGCGATTAAGTTGTTCTCTTTTCCTTATTTCAATTTTTTTAATGCATTTTTGATAGAATAACTGTAATGAATCTTTGAAAATCACTTCAGTTAAATACATGAGTCGTTGAGACATTAAATTTTGAAAGCGACAATTTTGGATAAGTGGAGAATTCAGGAGCTTTTGATCATAAAATTCTTTTAAACCCTGACGAGTTTAAGGGCTGGTGAATATTAAAATTAAACTTGAAAGGCCATGTTTAAATGGCCTTACTACGAAATAAAAAGCCAAACAATAAATTTTAATATCTATTCAAACTTACTGAACTAATTTAGCTTGATTCAAATTGTTCAATAAAATTTTTTTTATCTACAGAATAAAAGACTTGTAAAGTGAAAAATCATAAGTAATAATATTTATTGATACTTAAAAGCTGTTATTTGTTCATCGATTTAAGATTTAAAGCAAAATATCTTTTGATACTATTTTGTTTTCAAATCGCTTGAAAATTTCTTGTTCAAACCGATTTGAATAAGATTTTTGCACTTTATAAACCAATACAGCATAATTATTAATATATTCAAGTTTTTACCAAATTATATATAAAAAATATGAATTATTCTCAAACTTATCTTATTTTATTTGACAAATATTTGTAAATTATTTTAAAAATCAATATTATAAATAAGTAAAACATCTTTGAACATAATCGGAAAATTTTAGCCAAAAAATTTCATTAATCAAACTTTTGAAACATTTTTTTATTGTGAAAAAAATGGGCAAGTAATTTTTTGGAACATATTATAAACAAATTTTAGTGATTTCCGGAGCATATTTTTTTAATTTGAATTAGAGAAATTGTATGCGAGTTTAAAAATATTATGTAATGAGTGATATTAAATTTTATTAAGCAGACATCATATATAGCAAGTAAATTTTTTTCTATATTATAAGATACGATTACAATATTATCTCACATATTTCGCATGGTACTCAATAAAAAATAGTTTTCCATTTTAGAACTCAAAGAATAATTTCTAATCACTGTTATGCAAAAATAAAAATCCTTATTCCACAAACAATCGCGATTGTTCAATTGAACTAGCCAATTTGCTGAATGCTTATTTGCGATTAAGATTTTCACTCATTTTCCAATGCCGTAAATTAAAATCCTCCATACAGCTTAAAAATTGTCGTGTGTTGTGTGTGTCGAATTCCAGATAAGAATTGAAACCCATTCGTAAACTATTCGGATTAAGCAGTATGTCGTGTGTGTATTTTTATCTTTTTTATCACAATGATTGAAATTTGTTTGAATTGTTATTTATGATTTTATTTACAAATGATACTGAAATTGTCATTTTTTTCTGTGAATGATTGAAAAATAAGTCATATTACCATCGATTTGTGTGCAATATAATCCTATCAAAATAAAAAAAAAATTAATTAAAAACGTCAATTGAAAATTTTAATCAGACAATTTAAAAATAAAAAATTAAGCACGACTATTAAACTTTGTTTAAAATGAAGAATAGAAGTAATTAATTGAAATTAAATAAATAAGATTACATTAAAATGTTTGAAAAAATAATCAAAAATTTATTCAAACCTATAATCAATGAAGAAAAATTAAAAAAGATTAAAAAAGTTGTCTCAAATTGCAATATATATTGAACTTGTTTACTTAGATGTAATTTTTAAAAATAACTTTTATATGTTTAAGAATAAAATTAAATTAATAATAGCAGATAGTTCGTTCTTTTTTTTTTATTTTTTTAAAAATAATATAATACGTAAGATTCAAAGACACCTTTTTAGGCCTCAACTAAATAACACGTATTGAATAAGAAAATTTTAGCATATTTTCGAAAATTCACGATTCACATGAGAAATTAAAAATAAAGTAGAAATGTGAAAGAGAGCATATCGTATATATGAATAAAGTAAAGTTAATGTGATTGCATTTTATGTATAAAAGGTGTGACGCCAATTAAATATCGGATCAATTATATTAAATGAAAAATAAATTGAAAAAATCATTTGAAATTAGAGCTTGTAATGATATGAGTTTGACTTTTTATTCGATAAAGATATACCATTGACAAAGTTAATTTGCAGCGACATGAATCTAAAAAAATGCTTGTGAATATTTTATTTGAAAAATAAATTCCTCACAAAAATATTTAATATGCCAATTACATATAGATCTTTTTTGCATTATGGGCCTTGAATTCAAGTAAAAAAAAATTAAAATTCAAATACATTATATATTGAATTTTTTTTCAATTTTAGAACTAAACATGTAATCATAATTTTATGTTGCAGTATATCCGTGTATAAATATAATAGACTTTGCACAGATTGCATAGAAAGCAAACATATGAACAATAGAATAATACAAAATGAGTATTACACATCGAGTTTATCAAGTTCCAAATAACTTGCAATAATTTACTATGATTTCTAGTCAATGATTCTGGTTGAATAGTTTTTAAAATAATGAACTAATAACACAAAATGATAAACATCAATGAGACCTGATCATTGTTATATGATGTGCTCAATAAACAATGTTCATAATATATTTATAATTATCCAGAATAATCTTTCACAAACGCTCGCTTTTCTGTTTTAATAGCTGGAATAATAGATTAATGAAAATTTGGTATTTAGTATATTATAGTTATCTAAGCTATATGATGCAATACAAAATAAGCAGTGTAATTTAATATTAATTTAAACTAGTATGTGAGCTCGTATTTAAATTTGGTACTATTCAGCTTAAAACTACTTGCTCTTATAATACTAAATTTTTATTAAATTGTAGCAAATCAGTTTATAGATTTCACCAACTTAAGTTGAGTCTATGAAAAGATATTTAATTTTATAGTTTCAGCCTGGTAATTTTTATTTGGCTTCATAAAACTATTTGTGTTATCATGATGGTTTAAAAAATTTTTTGAAAACCTATACGGATTGCCATTCATAATCAAACTTCTTTCAACATATTCATTGTTTTTTTTGAGGAAAAAGTTTGCCAGAAAAAAAATTTACTAATTATAAATATTTATAATATTTCACCTTATATAAATTTCAAAGTCAATATATCAATGAATTTTTGATAGATTTACAATACACAGCAAAATATATTTTAAAATACAAAATTTTTATAAAAGTGTTTTCGTTAAAAAAAAAAGAAATAAAATTTGCAAAAAAATAAACTTATAACAAATAAAAATTCCAAAATTCAAAATACAGAAGCGATTTTATTCTAGTAAGCAAAAGGGCAAAGTAATATTTGGAATTTTTTCGCAACACTGGATACTATTTTATTTTTAAAAAAATCATTACATAATA
>BLXL01010504.1:0-15586 GCA_023170135.1 Acarapis woodi
TTACTTGCAAAAGTGACTTATCGAGTAAATGTAAAAAAGAGCTACATAAGTTTTAGAATATTTTGTTAGACTACATTTCTAATATTACTAATACTTAAAAAAGAAACTAAACGTCCTAAACTTGATTCTAAATAAAATTTTCATTCGAATATAGTAATTTTATTTAAAAATTTATTTCTAAAATTATTATTGTTAGATCTTTTTAAATAAAAATTTTAAGCTAATTTATTTCGAATATTTGATAATTTTTGATGTAAGAAATCTCAATCAACTTTTTAATTATTGAGAAATAAAAATTATATCATTAGCTTATAATTTTTCAAGGCAAAGAAAATTTTTTTGATGATTCTGAGTAATTTAAAGAAAAAATAATTTAATAATATTCTAATTAAAATTAATCGATTACTAGATGGTCAAGATAGTTAATAGATTTTATATTTTATTGAATAAATTGACTAGTTCTTTAAACTCGAAGTTTCAAAAATTTATTTTCGCGTGATGTGTATATTTTTTTTTAGAATATAATTTCGAAATAATTAAACTCAAAATAACTCAATGATCTATGTTGTAGGTTTTTTTCCTTGCTGATTTACTTTTTCAAATATTATATTATTAGATAAAAATTGATAACTACTATAAAAGATTTTAATTTTTGCTGATCATAATTTTCATTGAATAAAAATGTTTATTCAACACACAATATCATGCCACGAATGATCATAAGAAATAATTTACGCCCATATTGTTTACTACACGATGAAATATATTATACAAAGTGTGTAAAGTGAAAATTTTTAGCGTTGTTAGATATTTGATGCAATAAGATTCTTTTATTTGCAATCTAAACACAAAAATTCACAATCGGTTTAATCCTTGTTTTAACATAAAGCAAGGTTGATTTTTGATGTAATGAAATATGAATCTAATTATTTAAATTCATTTTAGAAGAAAACTATGGACTTTTTGCGTTGTATATGCGATCACAAATTCATCATTATCACAATAAAATTTTGCTATAAAATATATAAATGAAAGACTAAATTTCTTTTACTATAAAAGGGTAATCGAAATATAAAATAAATTGTTGGGTAAAATTAAAATCATTAAATACGATATGACCAATGATGACAATTGAAATCAAAAAATAATGCTCTATATTTGGAATCGGTAGAAAATTTTCACAAAACAACGATGTTACAGATTGTTATAAATTCTAATTAAGCTTATTGCATATTTTGCGTTGTATTGGCACATTACTTTATGAAATAAAACGAATTTTAATATTATGCTGATTCAAGCAAAAATCACTGCTTCATTTTTAATCATAAGCATCTATTGCCAATAGTTTTATTACTAAAAAGCTATTATAATTATAGCCTTAACAATAACTTACAGACATTGTTCTTGTCCAAAAAGATTTTAGCAAATTATATTTAGTCGATTTTGTAAAGCATTGGCTTTAAAATATAAAATTTATGTACTACATATGTATTGAAAAATATTTCATTCAAACTATGCACATAATTTTAGTACACACTGTCTGATAGGTTGGTCTGCGACAAAACATTTCAAAATAAAATCTGGCCAATTTTTTAGAAATAAAAGAATTAAAAAAAAAAAGAAAGGGTAAAAATCAAATTTCCTGTTATCAGAATTACGTTTGAGACTCATCAATTTTATGTACGAATTCTTTGCGAATGATCAATAATCGATAAAATTCTAATATTATTGTACCTTATGCAAATTATACAATTTTTGTGCTACAAATTCAATATATTTTTTTTTATCAAGTTAGAGATTCTTCAAAAACATAATGAAAATTATAATTTTTTTATTATTTAAACATAAAAGTTCAAAATCAGGACTGAATAATATTAGACATATAAACTTTTTTATCATTTGAATAAAAATTTTTAAAAGCTTTGTAATCGCTTGAAAAGAACCTTGGATAAAAACAAAAAAAAAATTACTAGATTAAAAATTTATTCAATCAAGATTAAAATTTAAGTTGATAATTGAATTCATATTGTAGATTGATAATACGCAATAAGAACTTTTACGAAAAACTGATTTATTTGCACTAATTTTTAGATTTTTAGTTCTGATAATGAAACTTGAAGTGTTTATTTTGATAAAATCAAGGTATATATGATATATTGTGATCCTATCATATTCCGATCAACGATTGATTTTCTTAAACATTTTTCGATACAAAAATGATTACTGGGTAAAATCTTTACCAGAAAGGCAATAAAAAAAATTTAATCTCAAATAAAAAAGCGTATAAGTATATAAATATCATTACTTTAATTTAACAATGAAAAATTTTGGTCATCATTATATTTAAACCCTAATTTGCATATAAAAAAATCACAGTAATTTTTGTTAGAACTTATTCGAAACAAAGTCTTTTTTTTTTCATTTTAACTTCATTTTATTAAAAGTCGAATTTTAGTTAATTGATTTTTTGAGAGCACATGCACTAAAATTATAGTATGGTAATTTCGAAAAATTTTCAAATTCATCAATTTTTCTATCGGCTGTTTAATCTAATTTTTAGGAAATAAAAATACTAAATTTTCTATAAAAAAATTTTTTACCGAATTCGTCTAATTATAATTTTAAAGTACTTTTAAAAATAAATTTTTTACAATTCTAATTTCCTTGTTTTTAATCAATAATTTACAGTTGAATTGAAATATTTAATTACTAAATTCGAAAAAATCTTAAATGTTGAGATTTGAAGAAAAAACTGATTTCGGATATTTTTATTCTATTTTTTATCCCAATCATAATATTAATATACATGACATTGCATTTCAACAATTAATATGCTTGAGTATTACTTTCAAGCCTTGAAAAAATTAATTTTTTTTTTAAGCGTTACATGCTATGATCAAATAGATGTCAAATTAATCAATTTGTGACATCACATAAAATCAATTTGAGAATTCTTTCGAAAAGAATTAAGTCATCTTAAAATTGTTAAATTTTAAATTCTAACCACATTTTTTTTTTCTAGATCAAAATTATTTTTGAAAATTTTTCATAAATTTTCAATCAATTTTATGAAATTTTTTTGACGAACTCTAAAATTCAAAAAAAGAGATAATTGTCAATTTGGTTGAACGCTATGGATATAACTATTGAAAAAATTGAAAAAAAAATTTCGATATAAATTTATAAATAAATTTAAAAAATTTATAGACCCAATAGTTTTAGCACTTTATATTCTAAATAAATTGAAAGTTTTTATGAATGTAATTTTAGATTTAGTTTCGAATTTTGAATCAAAATTTATAAATTAGAAAAATTTTATGATTTATAAAATTTTGAATGAATTTCAAGTATTGTTTTGCTATGTATTTTATTTAGCCATTTTTTATTGCAATCTATGCATTTTATATATTACTGAAAGCGATTTTGTTAGATCAATAAATAATTTTCATTCATCAAATAATTCCCTATTCAACATTTGAATTTTTATATTTAAACTAACAAAATTTTAATTAAAGATTCCACAGATTAATCACTCAAAGCTATAGTCGTTTTAAAAAAATTATTTCCTATATTCATCAAAAAAAATTTTGTTTTATTGATATAAAACCGATCGAATAATTTTTTAACTTTTCACTATCAAAGAAAATATTTTTAGGGACAAAAATTTATATTTCAGTAGCACTTAATACTATGCTTATTCTTTTTGGAAAAATACAACAGATTAGTTTTGAATTACCAATAATTTATAATTGTTCAAATGCTGTATGATTAATTCATATAAAAAACTACATTAGAATTTGAATTTTAGGTAAGCGCTTTACTATTTATTTTGAAAGGATTAAATATTTGAAAAAAGATTAAGTTTAGTTAGATTATTTCAAATAAAATTTAACCACAAAAAAAAAAAGGCGATAATTTATAATTTCTCGAAAACAAAATTTAATCAAAATCGAATAAAATTTTGCAATTTAATTTTAAATTTATTGACTGTAATTTTCATGCAGATATTTTATGTCTGTAATGATAATATTTTCAAGCAAAATATCTAATTTTTAACAAAAATATCATGTTTCGAAATAATTTTATGGATTTTTTAAAAACTCTTTTCAATCGAAATTTTTTTGCTGTTTTGAAAGATTTGAAAGTCAAATATTCATTAATTCGAAAGACATATCCAAACCATTAATGAAAAAGAATTACTTTTGATAAAAAAAAATTAAAATTAATTCTTTTAGCATTCTGTGGTTATTGAGTGCTCAGCGTGGCGTAAATTCTTTTTATTAAGGTATCAAGTTTTTTTTATTAGAAAATACATTTGGAATTTATATTGCAAATGACTTTTGCATTTGTGAACTATTTTTATTAAATTATTAGTGTGCAGAGATATTATTATAGTTTATAATATCTTATATTATATTTTGCATTAAAAAATATTAGATCTCGGCATCGCGTTGTATTTTTGTAGTTATTACTATTGTAAAAACAAAGTACTCAAGATTCATATTCTATTATGAGTATGAGATTCATACTTATACTAATTTTTCTAATCTCTCATTTTTCGAAAAACTAATTACATAGGCCTTGCCTTAACGTAAAAAATTATAACGCTTCTCAAGAAATAAGTAATATACCGATTAAAAGAGTGTGAGTTATTATATCTTGTCTATAAAATGAAATAAAGTATAATAATATATATCGTAGTTATATTTTTTTCAGATTTTTTTGTTTTTAAATTTTATCATGTGCAATCATATTTGATTATTTTTCAGATGATATCTTCTAAATAATGATGTTAAGTTATATTTTTTATTTGCATGAATATTTGTTATGAACTAGAAACTATAAAATTATATTCGTCTAATGTATAACAGCTTGAATTTTTTTTAGAGAATAATTTTGAAAACCATCAACACTTGATCATTCGAGCATTCTCTGCACTTATCAGATCAAAAAAATTTTCTACTCATCAATGGCTATTATATTTATAATATTTTAATAATAAAAAAATTTATAAAAAACTGTTTTGTTAGTTTTCGGACTTTTATATTTTGATATAAAATTGAGTTCGATTTTTTATTTAGATTTATATTATTCTTTATTTATAAAATTAAATTTCATTATTTTTTTTTTATATTTCATATCATTCGCGTAAATCAAAAATTTTTAAATATTGGAAAGCAAATAACATAAATCTCTAAGCAACAAAAGTTTATGTTTTCAAAAATTTCATATTATAAACTTAAAAAAATGAAGAAGAAACATCAAATTTATAAATTTAGACGCAACACTTATGTTTACAATTCAAATAAATCGATCTAAATGAATTGATCTAAATGACTGCCACTATTTTGTTTATTATAAGTTTTTAATAGTACATTACAATTTTTTTTAAAGTAGACAATAATTCAAATGATTTCAATTTAATCAGAAACTTCCGCTCGATTAGCTAATTTTAGATTAGAGAAAAAAATTTCATTACTAAAATATAAATTGAAACTAGTATCAAATATTATTCATATATTTTTATTTTTGATGCAAAAAAATTTTTGTTTTAGAGAAAATTTATTTATCGGAACATTTTAAACTTTTTCACAAAAATCACATATGATTCAGTAAAAAAATAATTATCAAATATTCTAACATATCAATCGTATTGACTTTATACTGCGAAACAAAAGTCGGTTCAAGTAATGTATTCATTTCTGGTAATTTTCTAAAAAATGGATTAGATTTAATACTTAATCTTACATTTTATTTTTACCGTCATATTATTAAATAATCTAGAAAATTTGAAAAATACAGTTTAATTTATGTTTGTAGTGAACTTTTTAAATTTCATTAACTCAAACAGACTAAATTTTTATATTCAAATTAGTAGATGTTATTTGCTAATGAGAATTTGAATATTTTTAGACTCATTGCTAAAATTTTTTCTTCGCAAGCCTCAAAAGCGTTTAAGTCTAAACCAAAATTTTTATATTTAGCGAAAGCTGCGGGCAAACTATTTGAAAATAAAAAATATCAAATTACATAAGGTCTTTGAAAAATTGCTTGTTTCCTTAAAACCAAAATATTGTGAGATTTAAAAAAAACTGACCAAATTTATTTTTGCCATTTTAAAAAAAATTTTTTAATAAGGATTGAATTCTATACAGCTTGGCATACTGAATGATACGATTTGTTAATTATTTGTAAATATCTTGAATGCACTTTTAGCTAGAAGTTTGGGTATTAAACATTTGATATCAGCCAACGTTGACTATTTACACAATGAACAGAGTTTATATTCCCAAATGTGATTCTCGACTATTAAAGCTTTAAAGTAAAAATATTTGTAATGCATTAGTATTAATTAAAAAATATTATCACAATCTCTTTTAATCTAGTGTCATATTTTGTCAAATTTCTAAAACTATTCAGACACACTATATTAGGCCCAAATAAAAGTTCATTATCTAATTTTTTTTATCATTTTAAGAATAGAGATGATTAATTTGTACAAAGCAATATTGTTTTTCTTCTAAAAGAAAAAGAAAAGGTATATAGAATTTAACTATTAGGCTAATTTTATTAAAAATTAATTATAAAGGTAGCAGACGTAAGCAATGTTTAGCACATTACTTTCAAATAAATCATTTTATAGTCAAGTTTTACAGAAATTTAATCCTGACAATTGAAGTATTAATGAAAGCGCAAATCATAAAGTTTTCAAGCTTGAAATTTTCTAACCTGAGAACAAAGCTTGAATTTGGTTACAACTGACTAAATACGACTAAGTAATCAAAATTTTGAACTTGAGTGTTCATAATCTAAAATTTATCATTCGAAACTAATGATGATGCACATTCTCATTTTTTAATAATGAATTTTTTAAAAGACGCTGAATAATTTTGAACATATTTAATTTGTATTATAAAATCTAAAAAATTAAACAAATTTAGTTGGCGCGTTCTTATATGAATTTCATTTATTTTAAATTTTTAAATGCGAATTTTAAATGCACTATCTAATCTTTACATTGACTAAAAAAGACAAAATTACAATTTAAAAATTTATAAAAATTGAAAAAGATTTGAAATCAAGCGCAACGTGATCTGATATTCCTAAAGATATTTGATCATCTAAATTACCTTATATCTTTTATAGACGCCCGTTTTCTAATATTTTCTTAATTTTAATTTGAATTTTTTATTCATCTTTACATTAACATCGTTCTCGATTTATATCGAATGCTAAAGATTCAATTTAATGTGCCAAGTTTATATTTTTTGTATAAAATTTTATAGATAAATAATTTATAAATTATCACTCTGTGAGCTACTCATCGTTACTTCACTAATGTGGCATTGTAGGTTTTTAATTTATTTTTGACGATTAAGATATTTCAACGTATACAAGAAATTTTTCCAAACATCCCAAAACAACACTATATTTGCTTTTCAGGCAAGTATCTACTTGTACAAAACTTAATGATGGAAATTATATTTTATTTGATTTCTTATATATATTGTGCCATTTTTATTGATTTAATTTAAATTTGTAATGCATAAAATTTTATAATATTTCACCATATAAAGATTTTAAAATATATTGAAATTCGTTTTTTTTAATAATTTTTAAAAAAAAATCATTGGGCCAATTAGATGAAAAAAATTCTCTTGAAAATTAACTTTTTGAGCTAAATAAATTTCAAGAGAAATTACTTTTGATTTATTATGTCATCTGTCATCATAAACGAATTTCATTTAATTAAAAATTTAAGTTAAATATTAAAATTTTTCAAAATGATTTTTTATATGATAATTTGTATTAAATATTGTGTAATTTTTTAGATTAAAAATTTTAATCTTTAATCTAAAATGATATTTTCGAAGTGATGAAATAAACGAAAATTTTGTCTTATCTGATAATTGATTTAATCGTAAAAAGATGTAAAAAAATTTAATATTTGAAAATCAAATTGTTATTCATAAAATCATTTTAAAATTTTCTCGAAATCTCTAATTATTGTAAAATGATCAAAGATGAACAAAATATGACCACATTGCAAAATCAGTGATTAAATCTTATTAAATCAAAAACGAAAAAAATTTAAAAAAATAAATCAAAATTAAGCATTTTATTTGTTAAAAATTTTTTTTGAGAAAATGATAAAGGTGTATATATCGTTTTATAGAAAAGAAATTTGGTATCATAGCAAAATTAATTTTCGCGTAACATCAAAATTGTAATTTATCTTATAGAATATATATAATAAAGAATGAAAAAAAGATAGCTAATCTTATTAGCTGACCTTAATAGATGAGAGAATTTTTTAAATGTTAATAAATTGATTAATAATCTGTTTTACATTTCAAAAATTTGACTGATAAATAAACTATTTACGTCAAAATTTCATTTCAAAATTACTTGGTTTTAAGGTCTTAAGGTAAAGCTACAAAATTTGATAGTCTATGATATGAGTATTTTTAAAATGAATGAAAAGTTTTAGAGATAAAAAAAAAAAAAATTTAAAAAAATAAATTAACTTCATTATTATATGAAATTTGCCAACATCAAACACCTGGAAAATGTCAATCAAACACTGTCTGCTTAAAGCACACGCCAAATTTTCTTTTTGAAAATTGGTGAACTAAAAATTTTTCTAGCTCAGATTATAAATTTGTGACTATTTACCAAATACCATTTAATCAAAACTCAAGACTTTAGATCTTTAGAAGTTATTTAGTTGAAAATTTTGTTTCAAAGCATAAAACTTGTTGCATTTAGCGTTAAATTTTCAAATTTGCTAATGCATGAAATTGCTGACAAGAAAATATTTATTTAACGAAAGTTTTTATAGATTATATAAGACAGTTGGATGTTTGGCATATTTTTTAAATATGATAACTATTAGCAAATATTCTCTTTAAAAATAATCAATTTTCGATGGTGGTCTTCAATAAGTTTTTTTTTATCGCGTTTGCTAAATTATGCGTCCATTTTTTATTTTTACAGTCTTAGTAACAAAAATTTAACCGACATCATTGCATTTATGAGTGACATGTCAATAAATTTTTTATCAATTCAGAGCATGAAACCAAACTAAAAAACTTAATAACTTTAATTAAACCTTTGTTTAAACTCATAAAAATAATTTATAAATTATTAAATTATATTGTCTATGAGAAATAATCAGTTTTTAATATATTTTATCATAATTATTCAAAGTTTTTTTTTATCATTCGCAAGATCATGATTCACAAATTATAAAAATTTGATCATATAAATTTAAATTTTACTATCAAAAATTTGTTTTTTTCTTTGTAATTTGAAATTTTCTAATTTCTTCAAATTTGAAGAATCACTTTATCTACTATAAACTATAAAATTATTATTATTATTCTGAGTTCATTCATGATGTTTAAATTATCATCGCTAAATTACAATTAATTTTAATTGTGCATTTTGAATTTTTTATATTCGCATTGTTAAATCACAACGATTTTCAATCATCTCTATAAATTCATTATATAATATATATAAAATATAATGATTAAAATCAACTATATAGGTATTATGAAATTTACTTTACGTGAACAGTGTATCTTTCAAATAAAATTCACAGGTAAATAATCTCCACAACTAGCTCATAATCATCAATCATCTTTTATTTAAGTCAAACATATCGTATATTTTTATTTTTAAAATTGAAACTGCTTATTTATTCCATTTCTCTTCATAAATGTAATTAGAAAAAATCAGAAAAAGGATAATTACTGAAATCAAATATTTTGAACCCAACCTAAAAAATTTTGGCATTTAAAAAGCTCCTTGCTTATATTTTCCGAACTTCAAACTAGTTCTATAATCAAAATTATTTCAGATGATTATTGATGTTTAATATGCAATGTTTCTGATAACACAAAATACTACTAATGCATGAAGATGTAAATAGTTTAATAAATTAATTCATTTTTTTTTTATTTTTTTGGATACAATGATTTCTCGATTTCACAATTTCTATCATAGCTTTTCCGAATTAATATATGTCAAATACTAGACAAATTTTTGACTGAACTTGCTTCCAGTTTTTCATCTTTCAAAATTGTGAGCCATAGTCACCTAACGATAATTATTTTAATTTACATTCTAATGTTTGTCTATAATTTTCTTAATTTTTTTTTCAATATATGCCCTCCAAAAAATAGAGCTACTTATTTTTATCATCAATTTCACTCTTAAAATTCGATGGTGTTTTTTTTTTTGTGCACAAGAATTCTTTCATTAAATTTCCTTTTTTTCTAATTTATTTTTTGACACCAAAATTTTGAAAAAAAAAATGGCTAAACTTTTCTTGTTTCAAATGATGCACAAAAAATTTTATTATATAGATTATAAAAATTCATTTTGTAAATCAGTTCCAATGATTGATTTTTTTGTTGGTTTATAGCAAGTGATTTTTATAATTATAAAAAGTATCATGAAAAATAATCTCTATATATTTGTTTGTATACTTGTTTTTCTTAAGATAGAGAAATTTTGATTATTATGGAAGAGACAATTTTTATTATTTTTGCGCTTAATAAATTTGAGCATTTTGCTTTCGGGTAATTTCAAATCTATTTAATTTATTTTTAGTTAATACAGAAAAATTTCTTCCAAAGCTTGACTAGAGAAATTATCTTTACTGATGAAAGTCTAATCACAAGTTATAAATTTATGTGTATTATTTTATATTATTTTTATTTTTTTTTTATTATCCGTAAAAAGTGGTTCTCAATCTTGAAATCTTTTTTTATTTTTTCAGCAATCAAATTAATAATATTAAACTTAAATATTCTATGCGAACTGAATTGATCTGCTGAAGATTTTGAGTATAGAAAAATATTTTTTTTTGTTTTTTATGCGAATGAGACATGAAGTAATAATCAATCCACCAAAAAGGTACGAATTCGCAAAAGCCACAATTTTGTTCAAAATTATGACATATTTATTAAACAAAAGCTGACAAACTACACACACTTTTTTAACACTGCTCCTAATTTAAGATTAAAATAAAATTCATATTTTTTATCAAGAATTAGTTGTATTCAAAAAAAGGAGATGAAAAGAAAAAAATTTCAATAATTCATTAGTGTGTAATCCAAAATTCATTGAATAACTGGCTGAGGTTTTATCTTAATCCAACCTTCTATAAAGCTTCAAAATTAAATAAAATTTACATTTCTGGAAATAAATAAGAACTAATAAACATCATATTATTATATTAATTAGCCATTCTTAAACTCATAAAAAAGGTTGATACTTCAATTTTTATAATTAAGAAAAAGTATTCACGTTTCGTATAATTTTTGGATTCATCATATTATTTGGAATAATCTGAAAACTAACCATTGTGAATACGATTCTATAGACTTATTATATTTCAATTCACAAAGTGGACATGAAAAAAGATCTTTTTAATCATTACTCAATATTATTTTCACTCCTAAAATCATTGTTTTGTATTACTTTTTAATGATTAAATGAATTTTGGTACGCTAATTTTGAACATTTTTTCACCAATATATTTATACGTGTAATTTTTTATTTCACATCAATTTAAATGCTCATATTACACATAAAGATTGAAACAAGCAACAAAAAAAGCTTTATTTTTTCGTAAAAATTTTCTTTAGTTGAATCAATGATTATTTATTTCGATCTTTATAACTTATTCTAATCAAATTAATTATTTTGATTCGAATTGTAACCTTCTTTTTATCAAAAATAATATTTATTTTGATTATCATCAATTTTAATAGATTGAATCATTATTTTGATTGTCACTCTAAGTATATCAAGTTATTATTAAAATTTAGCTTCAGAAAATTTATTTACTCAAGATTCAACAAAAATAAAAATGATGGGTGTTTTTCAAAAAAAAAAAATTTTTTAAATTAAGATTTATAATGTAAGAAAGGAAATCGGATCTCTTCTTTAAAAATTTTACTGTTCAGAACTGCAGAAATTATTTCTAACTTTGAAATTTAAAACCGAATCACCTTGATGTATCACCTTCTATCTAGATTAAATAGTGTCATAAAATACGATGATAAACATGTAATATGTATTTTTAAAGTTCCGATTAAAAGTGTATAAATTTGCACAATTTTTTTTCTTTATATTCAGCCCAATATAGACATTTTGGGATCTTATTATTTTTGTACAACTGATAATGTTTAGTCCTAAGGGCCTGTGCACATTTTTTATTTTTTGAATTTCGTCATTTTTATCACCAATTCTTTCTTCGTTTAATGATGAATCTATTCTGAATTCACATAATAGCCTATTTTGATTTGTTGATCGTGTTTTGAATTAATTAATTCATATATTTTTCTATATTGGTGAATAAACACCTCTTCACAATGCTTTATACTTTTTCATGAAAAAAAAATTTATTATAATCATTTTTTTTAACAATATTTTTTTTTTTTGTAGATGCTTCAGGGGAAAAAGTGCCAGAAAAATTAGTGGAAGAAGGTGAATCAATTCATATACCATGTAAAGTATTATCAACAACTAATTCAATACAATGGTTTCGTGATGGTAAAACTGTCTTGCTGGTAAGTTTATGAGTTCAATTTTTACATTCGACAAATTTATCAAATAAATTAAATAAAGATATATGATATATATTTGCCATTTTAAAAACTATTATGCAAATCAAATTATAATATTAAAAATTACCCTGCATTAGCTTTCTTCGCAAAAATAAATATTGATACTTTAAGAATTATCTATTTAATTATAAATTATGAATCATTCACAACAAATGAAAAATACCGTTTATTATGTTTTAGTTTGTATAAAAACAATTCAAAATTAATATACTTTAATATTTGAAACTATCTAACAAGTTTTTCGAAACTATAAATGATATGAAATTATACAGAAACTTTTAATTTTCTGAATTTTTTTTCTATTCGAATTAATAAAAAAGCACTAACATCCGGTCATATTTATTGTATTATTAATTATAATCAAAAAATAAAAAATTCATTCTGTCATTCCAACAATTTTCAAATTTTTTTTTGCTATCAAAATAAAAAAAAAAACTTGTTTGTTGAATCGAATCAATTATATCAGCATTTTTTGATTTCTATACTGGCTTCGAATTATCGGTGACTTATGTATTAAAAAAAATGCATTTAAATTAAAACTCGATTGTACCGAAGCAGAAAAATTTTAAACGAATCTATAATCAAAGTCTTAGGGTTCAAATTTTTTTACTTTCTGCCGAAATGCTTTCTTTGGAACCAATATATTTTTTTTTTCGATAAAACCTGAAATTTGATTGCAAATATCTATCATTATTATTGCTATAAAAAAAAATCAATTTTAAAATTTGCACTAATTCGAATTGCTGCCCTTTAAAGTATATTTAGTTTTTAAATTATTTAAAATTTAAAATAAATTTTTAAAACAGAACGAAAGTTTCATTTTTATCGATTCGGCCAAATTAAAATATAAACTAATAAATTTCAAAATTTTATTTGCCTTGATTAAAACAAAAGATCAATTAAAATTGAAGTAAATGTTAAAAAACTATTCTTTTTAGATACATTTTATTAATTATTGATAAGAAACCTCTCTATTATTTAATGATTCATGTGTGATGCAAATATTTTCCACAAAATTTTATTAAAAAATCATTTTGGCTAAAAATTTATTAAAATTATACCGAGCAAAAAAACTAATTATGTGAAAATTTATTAAAACGAGATAGGTTGTTTAATCAATTCATTATTTTATTTAATACTTTCTAAAATTAATATAAAAAGTCACTAGAATCATAGGGTATCGAATTTTAGTATTTCAGCATAATTAAATAAGTTAGAAAACTACTTAATTTTTAAAAAAAAAAAAAAATTTTAAATTGAAACTTATTTTCTCGAATAAAAAAAATCATAGTCGAGAAATTTTTATAGTCAATTTAATTTTTTACATTGTGTAATTTAAAAAGACATTTTTAATTTCTTGAAATTCACAAAATTTTATGCTTTATGAATTCATAAATGAACATATATAACAATTCAATTTTTGACAAATGCATTATAATTTTCTTCCAATTTTCTTAGTTTTCGATTTCATTTTTGAGAATCGTTTCTCGAACCAAAAATCTACTTATGATAAATTTAGATATTAAATTATTATTATTTGATTTCTGTGACAAACTATTCCAAATTTATATTTTTCTATTGGATTTATTTAAAAAATTGGAACACAAAATTTTTGATCATTTTTTTTAAATAAAAATTTTCCTTTTGAATGATGCCAAACTTATTGATTATTTTTAAATTAAAAATCACAAGTCTTTATCGAGACTTTTTTTAGATTACAATTCATTTTAAGTATAGAAAAAAAAATTGTAAGGTCAGTATACCTGAAATTATTTTAATTTTTAAACTAATATAAATAATTAGTTTCTAGATACAATCACCAAAAATTTTTATTTTTATTTTGTATTCTTAATATAGATTATTTATAAATTAGTTTCAACCATAAAGTTAAAAATACATAAATTTGAACAAATTAATATAATACACATATTTATTTTTCTTATTCATGCTGGTATTTTTGTTAATCTTTTTGCAGAATTTAAGATTTGTAGGAATATGGCAGCATATTAATCACTAAAAGTCCCCTTCTACCTTTAAATTTTTTATTTTCATAATCTACAATACATTTGATGATAACTATTTTAAGTATCAAATTTTGTGGCGTGGTTGCTGAAAGGAAATCTTTTTAATTTTATTAAATAAACATTTCTTGCGAGAGAATTTTCTCAGACTTATTCTTTTAGAATAGTTTATACTAAAAATCAGTTTTGAAGCTGCTATGCAACCTAAACTAATTTTGACCATGAATAATTAGACTTTTTAACTAAGCGTAAAATTAATTCTCATAAAAAGAAAATTTCGATTTCAGAAAAAAAAATTCCTTCGTTCGCTATACTTTGGTTAAGCAATTATCGATTGAAAATTTCATTTCTTGAACAAAAATCATCTTTTTTTTTTTGAGAACCAAGTTCAATTAAGAATTAGGGCAACCATTTCATTGTTCAATTCATAAACAAAAGATTAAAACATGTGTTAATAAAAATTTTATTTGTGATAGAATTTCGAATATTGCAATTAAAATATTTAAACTTGATTTAACGAAAAAACTTTGGATTTTTATCTATCGAAATGCAAAAGAATAATTAAAAACACCTAAGAGGCGTTTGAAATTCCGCAAGTGACTTATATTTCTATTTTCATTATGAAGAATTTTAGAAATTAGAGATTAAACAAGTACTCAAATTATTTGAGAATATCGTGTCTAAAATCCATTGCCTGCTTAGATTGTTAATAGATTATTCTTACCTGTTAATTGAATGTTTTATAATTTTTTTTTATGAGGATCATGTTAATACATCGCCAAACATGATTACCATTTTAAAAGCTATAAATTTAGAGTAAGAGCTTTATTAAATCTAAAGAAATAAGAATAGATTAAGAAGATTATTATTTCTCTGCTAAAAATGAATTTTTTCCATTCCAAAGTTTGCATATAATCGTAG